>VWZW01002481.1:553986-676646 GCA_013397115.1 Edolisoma coerulescens | reverse complement strand
GAGGAGGGAGCGCGGCCCGGCCGCCCCCGCCGCGCTCCCGGAGCGCAACTTTCGCCCGCGCTCGGCGGCGGCGCCGGGCGGCAACTCCGGCACTTCCGCTCCGCTCGCGAGGGGGCGCGGCCTCGGAGGCCCCGCCCGCAGCCCGGGGGGACCGCCCCCCGCTAATGACCCTCCGCTAATGACTCCCCGCTAATGACTCCCCACTAATGACTCCCTAAGAACAGCGCTCCGAGGATGCCGCAGCACGGCGGGGTGTCTGGGCGGGCGCCGCGGGAGCGGGATTCGAACCGGCCATCGGTGGCGGGGGGGTCAAAGTGGTTAATTGGCTTAAAATCCCTTAAAAGGGAGGAGGCCCTTAATGGGACCTGGGGGTTGGGGGAAGCAGAACAGTCTGAAGGTGAAGGGCTCTGAGTGCTCCCCAAAGGGCCCAGGTGGTCCCCAAAGGGCTGCAGCTCGCCCCACGGACACAGGACGACCGGGGGACGAGGCAGTCGCCACCAGCGCTCCAGGGATGGAGATGCCACCGCCGGCCGCACCAACGCTCAGGATCGCTCCAAATCCATCCCAGTCCGTGGTTCGCATTAAAAAACAATGCTGTTTAGTCGGATACCAATTAAGTGGTTTCAACTGTACTGTAAACTACGTAATTTAGAGGCACAGGATGGTGTTTGAGCGGGGTTTTTTTAGGAAAAAAGCAATGGCGGCACAGCTTTTCCCCAAATGGGGAGCGGATCCGTTTCCTCGATGAAGAGCACGCAGCTCAGGAAGATGCTCTGCCAGCACAACAGCCGTGAGGCTCGGCTGTGTCAACAGCAGAGCTGTGACAATCCGGTGCCCTGCTGGGCACTGGTAAAATAAATATTAGTTCTCTTCCAGTGCAAACCCCTGCACGGAAATACCTAATTTCCTAGAGCAACAACAAAAAGTCTACGGAAACCATTATGCACCCCAGCATTTGCAGCTCTTGCCACCCTCGCCCCACACCAGCAAGTGGATTTAAACTTAAATAAACTTCCATAACCCGCTAGATGGCATCTTCCAGCAGATTTCGGTGCCTGCTGCGAGAGCCAAATTATCAAGGAAAGCATTTAATTTAGAGAGCAGGTTAGAGTTCCTAAGTCTAACTACATGTTAAGGCAGCTTGTACTTTCATTTTAATTATCGATGAGAATTTGTCGCCAGCTGATTTCTTTACCAGAAGTGTTAATGCTTCCATTGTTTCTCCGTGGGTGGAGAAGATACCGACCCGTGAAATCCCTTCACTCCTGCCTTTAGAGCAAAGCGCATTCCCTTTATCATCGCTGAATCACCTCCGGCAGTGCAGAGACTTAGGCTGCTCTTGAATAATGCATAGCCACTAAAATTGTACAACAATAAAGCTACATATACATTACCTGGTACTGTGAGAATCCAGGCTGGAAAGCTACAATACCTCTGATTTAATACTGCAGTGCCAGTGTACTGCCATATGGACCCTTATAATAACATCCACATCCCCTTGCCTCTGCAAGAGCTCTTTGAAAAGTGGCTGTGAAATAGCAGGAGGTTTCGTAGGGATGCACACAGGCTTACAGGCTGCCCTTGGCAGAACATCCTCATTTATATAAAGAAATGACAGCCACAAAGTTTGAGAGTTAATTAAAACAAAGCCACTAGCTGGCTTGACATATGTTTAAATTTAGGATTGTGAGCCTGCTCGCTAAATTAAATGTTTGCTTCATAAATTGGCTTCAGCAGAGTTGCACAAGTTTTAACTGGGAACAGATTATGGCTGGTGCTGCAGGTAGATTAGTATTTTGTGTATGTGAGAGCATCCTGAATGATCAAACCCTCTGAAGAGCCTCATAGGAATTGAAGTCTGGCTGCTCCTTAGTGATCACTCTGGAAATGGATGTTCCAGGTCTTTCCTTTCTGCTTTCAGAGGGAGTGAGTCCTGTTTGGCTTACCAATTAAAGTAATTTATACTCCATGCATCTGCCTCGGTCCCAGATAAATAGATGTTACTTCTAGTAAAGGTAGAGCATGTCTCCCTCTCCTCTTTCTCCTGAAGAATTTTGGTGGAGACAGAGCTCTGATTTTGGCCTGTTGGATGCAATGCCTTGGGGATTAATCGGGTACATGCAAAATAAACATGGATTTACATTTCTGAGAAAGGAGAAAGCCTGTGGCTGTTAAGCCTCTAACGGGAAAGGGAAATGGTGTACCTTCCCCAGGCATCTTTTTCAAAACAAATATAGGATAAATTAATAGCAGCTCAATCCCCGTCTGGAAGCTCTCTTTGCTAGCGAGCTGGGTTGCCTGGTTTGCAGCTCGTGTGCTGAGCTGCTGCAGGGCAGAGCGCAGCAAAAGTGGGTAACAGCATCATGAAAATTAAAAGCCTTGATGAAGGATGAGGAGCAGGGTTGACCAGAGGGACTTGGTCAGCAGATGCTGGGAAAGGGCAGGAGAGCATTGAAAAATGCTAATGGGAGTGGATGTGACAGGAGTTGCTGGGATAAAGCCCACAGATGGCATGACAGCATGGAGACGAGATGGCACAGACCTAGGGAATCAGTGTTCTCCTGCCTTCTGGTCTGCTCCGACTGCAGCTCCTCAGGGCAAGGACTGACTCATGTGGAGGGCTGCATTTCGACCTTGGAACTTCTGCAGGGGTGGCTGATGGAAAGCAGGGAGTCCTTTGGATCCCTGCAAGTGAGCTGAACGGTTGTGGGATCCCCCCTCTCCTGCTAAATGGTCAGAAGTGAGACAAGAGCTGGCTTTCCGTGCTCCCAGCTGCTGTGCCCACCTCACAGCATGGGTTAGGGGGAGAAAACACTGCCCGAGGGATGGCATATCTGCAAGGGGGAAATGGGGAAAAATGTCACCCAAGAGCCTGATGGGTTCTTTCCTTGGGGTCCCAGATGCTGCAGATACACGTTTCCACTATGGGGGGTGGAGTTAGGGAGCTCCCATCCAGGTCTCTGTGTCCACACTGTGTCCTGTGTCAGATGGCTGCACCCACAGGGAAAGTCAGCTCCTTTTTTGATATGTGTTTGTATGCTGGTGATGCTTCCTCTTTTCTGAAAATCTCATTTTTAGCCAGGAGGAGAAAAGGAAAAACAATCTCTAAAAAATGAATGAACCTCAGCCGTGGCTGTTGTCACAACAGGACTTTTGTTTTCGTGGCATTTCTTTATCCTTCCGTGTTTATTACTTGAAGTTCAGCTCAAATTTCGTGTGAACAGAATAGATTTGTTGGGGGTTTTTTCTCCTTTTTTCTTTCCTGATAAAAGACAATGCCCAGGAACCTGCTCACCTGTGGGCAGGAGCACAGCCCTCCTCTGCTCAGGGTGGGGGTGCCTGTCAGCACAGCCCCCCACAGCGAGCCTGCTGCACTCCCCCAAACCCTGGAGCTGCTTCCAGCCAGCACTCAAGATGCTGCAAAACAATGTAAATGCCTGAATAGCTCACAGAAGTGAGATGATTACAGGCTTTTAAAAAGAAATTGCAAACCTTGTCACTGCGGGAGAGCATCCAACCCTCTTCCCATCCCTTCAAAGAGATGGAGGGAGAGCACAAACATCCACGAATCCTTGTGCCCTGGTTGGGAGTTATCTGTGGCATGGCTGACCAGGGGTTTTATCTGCATAGAACAGACTTTTAGCAGAAAAATAAATAAAATAAAAATGGTGATCCACCTGAGCAAGCAAAATCCCCACGGTCAACAGGGAAATCTGCCTGCATTTACTTTGGACAAACAGAGCCCAGCAGTGCAGGGCAGGAGAGGGTGGCTGAAGCTGGATGCTAGTGGAGGATGCTCAGGGTCCTGCTTGGAATGCAGTGCCATCACCAGTGGTCCCTCCTCCAGCCTGGTGCAAAGTGGAAGACGTGACTGGGTCCATCTGCAGCCTGGAGAGGTGCAAAAGCAATGAAGCTGTGGAAATAGTTTTCCGAAGTGTAACATTTTTGACTCCTCTGGCCTTAAATCAGGTAATTCCACTGATTGCCTGTGGCAGGGGAAATTGCTGATGTCTGAGTTGAAGCACAGTCCTGGAAGATGAGGCAGTGATGGCTTGCTGGGAGGATAAATACTGGAGCAGAGCATGAGGCAAGGAGGGAGCCTCATGCATTCCACGATGCAAACAGATGCACCGACATATCCAGAGATTTTCTTTGCACAGGAATATATTTTTCCTCAGGAAAAATGTCAAACCACACCACTCTTGGCCAGGCTGCCCAACCTTCAGGAACATTAGTGGCTGAGAGAAAAAGTTCTTGCTGCACTTCGCAGGGTCTGAATGGTCCGAGCTCTCCCCTCTGGACTCTGGTGGTCATCGAGGACACCACTTCTCCAGGCAAAGCTTTGCACAAAGCCACATCAGGCTGCTTGAGTTCCAGAACTGCTTTTCCAAAGCAGCCCTGACGGTTTGTGCATAATTATCAGTGGGGCTCAGCTTAGGGATGAGGAGACAGAGGGTCTATTCCTGGCTGTCTACTCAAGTAACCTTATTTTAAAGAAAAAACGAAAACCACAAATGTTGTTGCAGTCTCTCTGGCTGGAATAGGCAGTGAGCCTTGTCTGCTCCCTCTGCTCTGAATTCAGAGCTGCTGCAATGAATCGGACTCATTCCAAGTCCGGTGGAGCCAGGCAGACAGACTGCAGTCAAGATGTCCCCAAAACTCCCCGGCTCCCTGGCTTTTCTGAGCACGCTGTGAATTTTGAGGCCAACACTCTCTGTGCTTCTTAAGGGATTTGGAAGCTCACGCTCTAATAATTAAGGCAGCTTTGAACATCGTAGCCTTCAGCCTCACTTTTCTGTTTCCTGTAGCAGCCATTAGTGCTTGGAACAGGTACCAGCTCTTAAAATGGGCTCGCCATGGGCTTCATGGTTTTGACAAGGAGGAATTTAAAGAGACTCTCCAACGCACATGTGAGAGCAACAAGGAGCTGATTTCAATGGAGGTTTGCAGCTTTCCTGTGAACAGGGTTCATTTCTGCATCACTGAGCTGAACTTGGAGGATAGATCTGCTCTTCTTGCAGCTTGCTGGATGCATTCTGGGATGAGAGGAACATCACTTGGGTCCAAGGTCTTCTTTAGGGTGGATCTGCAGTGGATCAGAACACTTATATGCTCAAGCTGTCTTTTAACAGATTATTTGCTAGCTGTGATAAACTCTGTTTACACCACTAAAAAATAACCGTGTGGAAAGAGGAAATCAGGATAAAGATGCTTAACCCAGCACTAAAAAAAATATAGAAAGGGAAAAATAAAGCTGGTTATAAAAAAATTTTGGTGAAGTGATTAAAAGCTTAAGGGATATGGATAATATCATCAGAATTACCAAGAAGAGAGGAACAAGGGCTATAAAACCTAAATAGAGGGGAATCAAATTCAGAACAGGTGTCAAGAAGCATCTTCCCAAGTGGAGAATCAAAAAAGCAGGGAATGACCTGCCAGGCAAGGCTGGAGTGGACACATTGGGGCTTTCTGAGATGAGATGTGACCCTGGAGCACAAGCCTGGGGCTGCTTTAGTGGTGGATTAACAGTTGGACTCCATCATCTTAAAGGTCTTCTCCAACCTAAATGATTCTACAGTTCTAAGAACAGAACAAAATGTGCCGAGTGGCCTCCGTGGGATCTTGCCCTGCCTTCTGCATCTGACATAAAGTCAGCTTCAGGATTTTTCATACTGTGCAAAAAATGATCGCCATCAGCGAGGGGAGCCTGGGCAGCTCTTCCCACGGGAGCCTCCTGCTCCTTCAGCCCTCTGGGCTGAGAGCATGACATGTTCAGCCTTGGAGGGCGCCTGAACCACCCAGCAGCTGCTTTTGCCCACCCCAGGGAAAAGGGGGCATTGCTGCCACCCGTGCCATGAGTCAGTGCAGAAGGTCTGCAGTGGGGGCTTCACCTTCCCTGCTCTTCCCCATGGATGCTGCCAGAGCTTGTCTTGCAGACCCTGATTTCTGCCACTGCTGGAGGAGCATTTGGCAGCGGGAGTGGCTGTTAGCAGGTGTCTCAAGTGCCCGACTGGAGGGCACGGCACTGAGCCTGCCCTTGCTGAGCCGCTTTCCCAGCAGTGGGAAGGCTCTCCTCTCTTAAAATAGGTCCTCTCCAAGGGCTCTTGTGTTCAAGAGCTAGAAGGAAACCAGGACCTCTGTCCTTTATATTCTGTCTCTAAAAAGAAAGGCAGAAAAAGCTGTGTTTGAGAAGCAGAGAAGGAAGGCAGACGTGGTGTGGGATGGGATGTGAGGATGAGACTGGGAGGGCAGGTGCTCGCTGGAGTCGTGGTGCTTCTCCATGGCAATGAACAGGGAGAGCCAAGAGCTCTGTGGCACCAGGAGGGATGAGCTCTACTGGGTCAGGTCAGACCTTCAGCTGTGTCTCAAAGTCATTGCCCTCCACATCTTCAAGGAGCCTCACTCCTCCAGGCTGCCCTGTGGCTGCAGGTAGCCATCAGCCACGGATGGAGCTGCTCAGCTGCTCAGAGTATTTGACCAATTTTTTCTCTTTTAGAGATGAATTCTTATCTTAACATCAGAGGTTTGGATACCTCATGTTTTCTTTTCTATGTCCCCAGGGTTGCTCTTGTTCTTTCTATTTCTTCAGAGCCTGATACAGCTTCTGGCCTCTGAGACACACAAAGACATTGTGGAAGGAATTGTACAGCTCCCATCAGCTGAATCTTGTAATTCAACTGAAATTTTGTTATATTTTAACTCTGTTATACAGAAGCACACAGAGATTATCTGGAGGTCAGTGAAGAGGCAGTTGTCTCCCTGGAAGCCCAGTCCCAACAGGCATTTCAAACAGGCAGCCTCTCCTTTGGAGGAATTTTCCCCTTCTTTGACAGAGAAGATGCTACAGTGACTTGCTTGGACCAGATGTTTGCACTTGGAGAGGTGAAGTTCAGTGCTGTCTTCATCCTGAAGATCCCAAACGTCCTTTCTTCTCCTCCCCCTGTAGTCTGCTCTTCATCCCTCCCATCCTCCTCCTTCCTCTCCTCCTGCCCTGTGAGGCAGCCAGTAATGAGTCTCCCGGGGCAGCAAACAACAGCCGTAAGTGGCTGCGTGCGTGAGAGGCAGTGATTAACCTGGGACCATCAGGAAAACTCACTGTGACAGGCTCTCAGTGCTCCCTGGGCTCCTTCTGCAGGGAGGACGACATGAGAGGACCAGCACTGGGCTGGGGTGGGAGTAGGAACAGAGGAGGGATGATGCTGCCTTTGGAGGAAGCAAAATCCTGCGTGTCCCATATCCGTGTTGCTCAGAAGGTGAGTCTGCAGGCATGAGGCACCAGAGACATCCCAGGCTGTGGCTGTCACATCCCATTGCCATTACTGCTGCTGAGGATTGTTTATTCAGCAGCCCTGTGTTAAAGACTTGAGCCTACTGAGCAAAGCCCCGTGCAGAGCTTTCTGCCTTATTCCCAGGGGATACAGCAGGATGAAAGATAACTGACAGCTGCTTTGAGCGTGCTAATAACCATCATCCTGCAGTACACAGCACTGTGAGACAGAGCACTTCCCATGGGATTCCCCCAGACTTGCCCTCCTGGGAAACACATCAAAAAGTTTCAGAGGAGGCAGGAAAATTCATCGACCCGGGAAGACCTCAGGCTGAACCCTGTCCATATCACAGAGGGGAAACAGCAGGCAGAAAAGTGCCTTGGCCTGAGCTGTGTGGTCACTGTCATGGTCAGGGTCAGAGGGGTGGTATCGGGGTCCCCCTATTACCAGGGCAGAGACAAAGGGAAGGGGTTCATGTTCTTCTGTGCCCCAGAACACTCCTATGCAGTTCTGGTGTTTGCTTGCTCAATTTGTTGGAAACTGAGCAAGAAAGTCAGTTCTGGGACTCTTGGATTTCAGCCTGAAGCTGATGCAGAGGTTTGCCCAGGAAAGCAAGCAAGGGAGGAACCGGGTGAACCAGAGTTGAGAGAGCAACATCTTGCTTTGCTGCTGGGCTGTCTGAGAAGGGAGAAGGGAAGGAAAACACAATAAATGTGTCCAGCGCTAGAGAAGAGATGCTCTCATCTGGAAAATCACATTTCCCTGCTCCTTGCACAGGGATTGCAAAAGCGTGGACTCTCCTATGGGAGTAGTTCCACATGGACTGTTTCTCCAGCCACCATCATGCCCAGCTCCCCCTTTCCTTCCTGAAATAAATACAGACAGACCAAGGAAGAGCACTGTGACTGCAGATCTTCTGGAGAGCTGTGTCAGAGCCACAGAGAGTCTCATAACTGTGTAATGGGGTATGCAATAAGCCTAATGAATCTCCATCACCATCCCACGGGCGTGTCCTGGCTGTGTGTGCAGTGTCCTCTGGCACCCTGAAGGCAGCCAACAAATAATCAAATTAGGACAACCCCAGATTGGTCGGCAATGGCTCTGCCAGCTCCTGGCACGGTGGCTGTCAGGGCAAGCAAGCCCTCCCCACACCATCTGCTTCCCACGGGACCCCATCCCTCCCTGGGCTTGGACAGGACCAGTCCCTTCTGTGGGCATCGGGGACTGCACGGGGAAGGCTGTGCACATTCCTGGAAATGCTGAGTGGCAGAGTAACTAACGGTGGTGATGGACAGCAGTGGGGAATTGTGCTGGAAATGAGCTGGAGACGCAAGGCAGGGAGAGGCCACCCTGGGGGACTGTGCATGGGTTGTGCATCTCTGCCAGCACATCAGGTCTTGAAAGGAAAACACAGTGACCACAGAGCTGGTTGGAAATGCTTCAACAGAACGGTTTTTTTTTCCCCTCGGAGATTGCCAATTTGTTAAATCCCAGTTGTTTTGCACAAGCAGACTTCAAGGACGCTGTGACAAGCCTCAGGCAGATCTCAGGCCCCAGCTCTCTGGCTGACAGACCTGAGACCTCTCATAAGGGCTCAGTCCTGGTGCTGTTCCTATGGGAAGGAGGGGACAGCACAGAAAATGTGACACACTGCAGCTGCAAACCCCACCACTGTTGTTGAGAGCTGAGCACAGAGGCAGGGAGGCACTCCTGGTGTCTGTCACCCTGCTGACCTGCTCGAGATGTGCTGACGCCCTGGTGCACCCCCAGACCCACAACCACCTCTGCCTTCCAAGCTGTTTTGCTGGAAGCACTCAGTTACTTCACTGTTGCCGTTCCCTGGTGGTTTTCCAGAGCTGTGTGTGTGCTCTGCTGGGATGCAGACTGGGCACGGTGCAGGGGACATCAGCTGTGTGGGTACAACAGGCTGTGCCTGACATCCAGATGGGGACCACAGGGACTCTCAGCACAGAAAGCTGCTCCTGCCTGTGGCATTATTCCTGGCCAGCACATATTTCAGGTTGGGCCAACATGGTGAACATGGATTTTGAGCTTGCTAAAAACACACACCTTCCCATCCCTCCTGTCTGCTGGAGAAATCACCCACCCTGACACGAGTTTCCATGCTGGGGAGAGCAGGACCCTCCAATCTACAGACAGAACAGCATGGAGAGCAGCTCTTCTGCAGATGTAGAGCCTCTGGGAGCATTTCTAGAATCATTTCTGCCATTCCAGGCGCAGGGATGCAAATGATCACTGGAGGGTTTCTCAGCTCCGGGCTGACGTGTGACAGAGCCAAGGCAATCAGTGAACTTCTTGCCCAGCTGAGACAGCCTGGCTGAGGCTGGGAGGACTGGGGAGTGGTTTCCCCAAATCAAATTCCCTTCAGCAGTTTGGCTTTGCTAGAAGTGGCGTTTCCCACCTTATCATAGGACTGATACTTGCTAAATTTGTCCCTCTTAGTGCCTGGCTTTAGGTAAGCACTGACACACGTGGCTGCTGAGCTTCGTGTGCTGCCCTTGAGCTGGGCCCATTTCCTCAGAGGGAAAAGCAGCCAGAGGAGAAGAGGACACAGGGGAGAACCTGAGGGGGAACCCAAAGGGCTCTGCTGGGCTTGGAGAGTGTGGGTGGTGCCACATCTGGGTGAGATGTGAGACTGGAGACCCTCTGAGTTTTTACAACCTAAAGGGAGCTCAGGCTACCTCTGCTAAAGAGGAAATTAATACATTTACAGAGCTCCACTGGGAAGACACAGCTTGTGGGACTGGCAGAGCTTTCTCAGGAGCGAGCAAGGGGGCCTGGACCTGGCCAGGTATAAATAGCCCCAACCATTCAAAGCAAATAGTCCTGAGAGAAACTGAGATGCAAGATGCAGGTGCCACTGTCTAAGGTCTGGGAAAATGTTCAAAAGAGCAGATTCCTCTTTTAGGCTCCAGACAAGCCTTCCACTCAGCACTTAGGTAGAGTCTCGTTGGTGTGGGGTCAGCCAAAAGAAATCTGAGAGCTGGTGGATGGGTGGTGTGACCCTCAAGCCACTTACAGTCAGCCTTCAGGGACATCTGGTGCTTTATATTTAACACATGCATCCTAAATGGGCTTTTTTTTTTTTTCCACAGACCTGAGATGTGTGCTAACAGCTTTCTCCTGTCCTGTGGGGGCTCTCAAGGCACTTTATGGAAGGGAAATGCTAGAGTTTCCTTCTCAGTGTGGTGCCAGGGGACTCACTGATCCCCGTGGAGCTGTTCAGTGGCAGACAGGCTGAGAAGGAGCCTCAGTGCTCATTCCCGGGGCTCCTGCACCCAGAGCCCGGGGGGAATGGCCCCAGCTGCATCCTCTGGCAGGTTCTCCGGGCTGCCAGGCTGCCACTGCCTCCCTGTGAGCTTTGGGGACTCTCTAAGTCCCTGAAACACAGGGCAGTGACTTCAGGGGGGATGCTGTGAGGAGGTAGATGATGCTGGGCAAGAGGAAAGAAATTAAAACAATAAAAAATGAGCTGACATCATTCCTTTCAGCTGCCACAGACATAAACCCTCTGCTCTACAGGCACCTGGGTATATCTCATCAGCTTGGATTGATTTGTTCCTCCGCATATTTTAGTTGTGTGGATGAAGAGAAAAGAAATATTGTGGCAGAGAAGAAGAAAGACTGGAGAAGACTACAAAAAGATGTGAGCTGCCAGTGCGTTTTGAGTTGCTTTATTCTGAATCAATATTGAACTGAAGAGGAATTATAAATCTAACAGATTACAGCTGAAGCAATGCCAGGGCATCTGTTTCCAGATATTCTTTTTTTTTTTTTCTTTTACTGGCTGGAGCAGCTGTTTTTACAAGAATCCACAGTAAAAGAGTTATTAAAACAAAGGGGGAAAAGAAATAACAATAAACGGAAGATATACAGCAGACAAGGAGCAGCGGAGATGAGGGGCTGGGAAATAAATGGAAGAGGAAGAATTTGACAACCAACAGTTTGTAACCAGCATCAGGTGCTACAAAATCTGGAAGATGTTTGTTTTACAAGACAGTGATCCCCAGCTCCAGGACTGTGCTGGGTGATTTATGGCTCCTGGCAGCTGTTGCAGAGGTTGAACTAAGAGCAACAGAGACAGAGAAGTGTAAACCACCCTTGGCGCTCGCCTGTTGTTTCCTAATGGAAGGGGATTTATTAGTAGGAAGCCCGTGGGGGTGGCTGGGGGCACCTGTGGGCACGTTCCCAGCTCCATTTCCCCCCATGTCTAGGATCAAACTGACTTTTGATGGAATTCAGGTTGTAATTAAGGCAAGGGGCACAGCGCTGAGGGCATTGGTGTGGCTTAAAGCCTCACTGTGCTGCAGCCAAGATGATGCAGTCAGCAAAAGCACGCTGGTAGCCTGGCTGGGGATGGAATGACGTGTCAGAATGAAGCCCTGTGAGGTCATGAAGCCCCTTGTCACAGTCCTGCCTGGCCACCACAGCTCCCTGGGAAGGTGTGAGCCCGCTCAGCCTGGGGTGCACTGGCCTCCAGTGAGTTACACAGTCTTTGCTTTCCCAAACCTTTATGTGATGTAGCAGATTTCTCCAAAAACCATTCTAAACCAGGTAAAATTAACCAAAATCTGGTGTCCCTCCCTTAGTTTGACCTTTCCTTGCACACCACCTTTTCACAGTCTCCAGCTCTCCAAAGGGTGGCTCACAACCCTTGAAAAGCCTTTTACAGTGGCATTTTGCAGGATTTACTGTGGTGCACCCCTCTAGTTACATGGTCCCTGATTTTTGGGAGCTCTGCCATATTTAGGAGCTGTATCACAGCATCCCCTTGATATGTGCTTGCAATCTTGAAATCAAGCAAAGACCCCTTCTCCAAGCACAGCTTATCTCCACAAGCAAGGGCTCATATTCATCTCATTCCTTTACCAGCACTGATCCCTGTGGCTGCCAAAACTAAAACCAGGATTTTGACTTGTATCTGAAGTTGCTCAGAAGCCAGAAAAGAAAATCATCTGTCAATAACCCATGTGCTTAACGCTCTGTCCCAGGAATGACCCCTGTGCTTGCCAACAGCACTCCCCTGAGAGGCTCAGGGGGGATGTGGGAGGCAGCCCCTGCTGCAGCTGACATAAAACCATTCTGGTTGTTGAGGATTTGGCCTTGTGCTTGCTTAGGTTTATGGATTCATTTTGCAACAATGCACCATAAATAGATTTAACCTTACAGTTATAATGGAGCCGATGAGAGCTTGGAAAGTGGGGACTGAAAGGAAGGAGAGCAGAAATCAAGCCTGAAAGAAGACACTGCTGGAATGAGCACATCTCCCAGATGGTGGGAAAGAGGAATTAAGGTTTCTCTCTCTGGACACTGCACTGGAATGGCCCTGCATGCCCAGATCCAGCACTGTTCTCCTTTGGGGCCAGCTCCTCTTTCCCATGGGGGACCCCACTTGTGCCCACAGCCCATTCCATGCCATCACCAAGGACCCACATCCAGTGCTCTGCTGTGTCCTTGGAGGCTTCCATAAGCCCCCTCCCTCCCTCTCTCCCTCCTTCTGGTAGTGCCCTGTCTGCAAACCTAATTTTTACTGCTTTTCTAACCTCAGCCCTCTCCATTAAATGAGGAGAAGCAGAATTCTCTTCTTTCCCTTTCTTTTTCTGGCTTGTGTTTTTAATTGCTGAATCTTTCATCTCTTCCAAAGCATCCGAGGAGCAGAGAGAGCAGTGGCCCTCCAGCCACTGCTGCAGCTCCAGGATGTGACCCGAAGAGAAATTATTCAAATAAATTTGCAGTCACCTCACAAACAGCAGCGGAGCAGGGAGGCAGGAATCTTTCCCTGGTCCACAATTTGATGCAGATTATTCACATGGTGCTGCTAAGGAGTTAATACACTTGGCTGGGACAGGACAGAAATGATGCCTGCTTAATATGACAGAAAATAAATAGAATCTGCTTTCGAAGGATGCATTGACCGAGCTGTCGTGCCTGATGCTGGGGAGACAAGTGTCTACAAGCTTCAGCTTAATGTGGCATGGAAATGTATTGGGTTGTATTTATGGCCATATACAATACTTAAGTGGCTATTGTGCTGATTAAATATTTAATTGACTGTCTGTGAGGAGAAATGCACCATTAGTCTATAGGGAATTACACTGTTCCTTGTGCCTGCTCTTAAATGAAATGTGTAATTCGTTGTCACTTAAGCATAATGTTAACTGCCCGTTAAGGACATATTTTCAAGGGAAATAAATACAAAACTTGCCTGCTGGCATTGCCCCAAGTGAACCTTCACGTGCCTCAGTGTGGGCACAGCCCTCAGGGGCAACCCAGGGCTTGGGGGACAATGGGGATGGACAGCCAGGGAAGGGACTTCGGGGTTCCTGCACTGCCAAGTGATTTTTGAAGGTGCTGGTTGAGGTCGATTTCAACCCCTTTTCCACAGGTCTATTTGCACTATGGCTGTCCAGGTCCTGTAGGGGAGAGAGAAAGCCCAGCAGGATGCTCCTAAAATACCTCTGCTTGCTGCAGTGAGCTCAGTCAGGGACCACCAGGGGAGATTCTTTGCCTAGTTTTATTTGGGAGTCCAAATTCAGTGGGGAAAACAGAAGGAGGAAAGAGGCAGGGAGGAAGGCTTTTGAAAGCACCCTGGGGTACAGCAAAAGCAAAGTACATGGAGCAGAGCCCTCTTGCCTTGCAGACTGCACTGTGCTGAGCACCTGCAAGAGAAAAACCAGGAATGTGCTGAGTTTTATTCCTTATCATTATCATTATCATTTAATGTAAACCCTGCAGCTTGTGATGCGAAAACTGGTGGCATTTTATTGGAAACCCACCCTGCTCTTGGTGCTCAGCATCGTGCTGAGAGCTTCCAGCAGCACAGACCCCGGCGGCTGCACAGCCTCTGCCAGGCAGAGTTCCCCCACCACGGCTGCCACGGCTCTGTGATTCATCCCAGCAATGAAACTGCCATCTCTGTTGAATAACTGATCCTTCAGCAGTGTAACTCTTTTTCCATTGACAGTTTGGCAGGCTTCGACAACTGGCTCCTTCTCTTCAGCAGATTTTCGTGTCCCTGCCCGAGTGCCGGCTGCAGAAGCAGCTCCAGGGCAGCATCCTGACTTGCAGCGAGATGCCTGCTGTGTCTGGTGCTTAAAAGCACTGGCCAGCTATTGACATTCAATAGCTAAACCTCATATTCTGAATACTGCAGCTTTATCTGTGTCCTTAGAGCCAACATTGATTGGGCTGAACTGTTTGGTAAGTGCAGCTCTGTGCTGCTTTCCCACGCTCCCTGAGCTCAGGGGGGGTTTAACTTCGTGATGAATGGTCCTGAGCTCCAAAGTTTCTCTTAACAGGATTGACCTGAAGACACAACTATCCTAGGGCATGTAACAAGGAAATGGGTGCAGTGAAATGCCAGGATGGGTGCAGTGAAAGCACAGTGTTAATTTTAGCCAGGATCCAGATCCTCGTTAGGGGCAGGCAAAGCGTGATGTTCCCCTGGCTGGCATGGACAGCCTGGTTTGCCTGGCACTGAGGCTTCATGCCCTTGATATGCTGCTATGTCCCCAGGCAGGATCACCTCCTACAAGAACCCCAGTTCAGCTCTGCCACTGTTCCTCTGTCTCCCCTCAGCCTGTGCTGGAGCTGGGAACTCTTCAGGGCATCCAGCCTTGAAAGGAGCTGGCTCGGAACTGGGGAATTCCCTGGGGGTGACAAGGTGGTGGCACCAGTCATGCAGGACCAAGAGAAGGGCTGTGTGCAGCAACATCCATCCTCCCAGTGCTGGGAAAGCTGCTTTTATTCGAGGGAAGTGGAATATATGAGTGTCAGTAGCCAGGGCTGCCTCCTCCTCCGCTCCTCTCCTCTCCTCTCCCCTCCCCTCCCCTGATGGAAGGGGACACACATGTGGCTGGGACAAGCTCTGCCTGTACTACCCCAGGGACATTGTGGTGATGCTCTGTAGGGAGCTTCATTCAACACCAATCAGCAAAATCCACAAAATCCATCCTGGGTTTGCTGCAAACAGCTCCAGGACAAGGGACACTGCTGGGAATGAAGAATGCACCTCGTGGTGGTTTTTGAATGTCTGAGTCCCTGATAGCCGTGCTGGGAAGTGAAGAGCAGAGGGAGGGTCCTGTCCTCCAACTCCAGTGGTGTCACCTGCTGCCAGCACCCCACACCTATCCCTGGGATCCCCTCTCTCTGTGCTTTGAGGTGTGACAAGCCAGAGCTGCCACCATCCCCATGGGGACCAGTGCTGCCACGTCTGGGAGCACCATGGAGATGTCACCATGGCCCCTGGAGATGTCTCAGCTCTGAAATCCCCCAAGTGCCAGGGTCCCACCTGCCAGCTCCAGGACCTTCGGGAAGGCAAATGCGGATTGTCTTAGGTTGGCTGGCTTTTCTTTATTTTTCTCCTGTTTTCCTTTTTTTCCCCATGGCTTTCACACCTCCCCTCACTCTCTATTTTTAATCAACTGAGTCAACCCTGGTTTCAGTGTTTGAGGAGTGGAAAGGTGATCCCACTCCATCAGCAGGGCACAGCCCACACATCTCCCCTCTGTGCTGCTCCCCAGCCCACACAGTTCTGCCCCGTCACGTGTGTATCCCTGCCAAGGTACCACTCTAATACATTTTTGCCTCTGTGGAGGTGGGGTTAGGGGGCTGAGGGTCTGAAAGCCCTGGTTTGGAGCTGCATCAGCCCTTGGGAGATGCAGAAGAGCACTCTACCAGCTCTGCAGACCACAGCCTTAAACTGGGACACCAGTGGGACATCAGCTGCCCTTAGTGGGGGACGAGGGCTAATGAAAGTGAGAGGCTGGTGGAGAGTTTGAGGGAAGCTGATATGGGGTCAAAAGCCCCCTCCCAGTCCAGGGATACAGCTGGGTGAGCAGCTCCTGGGAACTGCAAGCCTATGTCAGCCCTTCCCCATGCCAGAAGCACATCTGGCTGTCCTGTCCTTGCTCCAAGCCTGGTGGTTTGAGCCATGCAGGATGCGTGTAGGTCCAGTTCTGGACTTTACTTGGCCACTAGCAGAGATTCTGGTAGGACCCCATTGTCCCTGTCGTGGGCTGAACCCATCCCCTGCAGCCTGGGGAGAGGGGGCAAGAAGAGGCATGGGGTTTTAGCTTTTCTTTAGAGCATTAATCACACTTTAATGATACTGAAACCTGGAGACATGGCAAAGGATTAAGTGGATTATCTTCAAAGTAATTTGTTATCAAATATTTATTCTTCTGGGAAGGGAGATGCAGCCTGAGAAATTCTGCTTTATCCGTGCTGCCAGACAAGGACGTGTCATGTCCTTCATGCCTCCCCCTGCCCTGACCCCACCCTGACCCCTTGGTGCAGGCTCGAAATGCGGAGCACGATCCCTTGTCCCCTGGGGTCCCTTGTCCCCGGAGGCTGGTGGCTTTGAAGCCAGCGCTGTGCCAGGGCTTTGCCGCCGCAGGAGGGGGGATTCCAGTGCCTTACTGGTGGTCTCTGCCCCGCGAGGGGGCACAGCGGGGGCAGCCAGCACCACTCACCAGCTCTGGCAGCGGGACGGATGCTCCCGGCCCCGCTCCCTGCCAGCTCCTGGCTGCTGCCCGCATCCAGAGTGGGAAGGGGCCGGGGGCTGCAGCAGGCGGCAGCTCCATCGCTGCCAGAGGAGCGGCGAGATGCGTGGTAAATCGGATTCAGCCTGAGCTCTTTATCCGTTCGGCAGACTGTGGGTTTAGTGCTTGGATGCTTCATTAACTAATAATAATGAGTCATTGTATTTGCCTCCTGGGCGTTGTAAATGATCCAGTGTCAGGAGACGCCGCGAGGACGTGGAATCGCAATGAGGCTGAAACGGGCTGAGCCTCGGAGCGCGGAGAAAACCGAGGCGGGCGGAGCCGTGTGCTCCCCGGGGAGGGGACACGGTGTCCGGGGAGGGGACAGCTGCAGGGGACGTGGCCTCGCTGCGGCTCACGGCCAGCCCGGCTCACGGCACCGGAGTGCACCGGGGGGCTGGGATGTCCGCGGTGTTTCCCTCTTCCCTCTGCTCACGTGCCTGGAACAGAAACCGTTCTCTCCATTTCCTTGCCATTGATAAAGAGACTTCTCAAGCCCTCGCTGCCCTGCAAGCAGCTGTCGCAACCCTGCTCTGGTGCTGCACCTCCAGGTGATGAGACAGGGGCTTGGGGACCAGCCTTTGTAGAATATCTTTGTATTTCTTGTAAGGATAATTCCTCCTCAGGAGTGGAAGCAGAGTGATGTGCAGAATGAGAGGAACATGAGTGATAAACCCCTGCCCCTGGCACGTGAGCGATGCCTGCCCAGTGCCTGTCAGAGCCCCACGTGCCCTCGCACTGTGCTGGGGGTGAAGGCCAGTTACCAGATCTGCAGGGCACTACTGGATGTGACACGGGAGCCTGTCCCCTTCCCTGTGCCTTGTTTGTGGGTCTAATTTGGGCGTGTGTGTGCTGGCAGGCAGGGAGAGCAGAGGGATTGACCGCTCCTCATGGACAGACCTCCCCTGCCTCTGCTATCAGAGCCGTCATCCCTGCAGACAGCACCCGTTTGCACCTCAGTCCCACATCCAGAGAAGGGGATCACCCCTCCAGCACCCAAAATCCTCCTGTGCACCCCAGTGAGTGCAGGGAAGCATCCTCCTGGCCTTGATAAACACACTCCCCTTCCCTTGGGGCAACTGCAATACATAGTTTGCCTCCAAAATCTTATCCCTGATTAAAACAAAGGGGGGAAAAGTAATCAAGGTGAAAGCAACAGGGGAATAATGAAAAAAAGAAAGAAAAAAGGGGAAACCAGCTGGTGGGCTGACTGTACAATGAGCAGGAGTTGAGCTGAGGTCATTTCACCTCATACATCCTCAAGTGGGAGAGCCGGAGTACCTCCTGCAGGAGAGGAAGCCACCAAGGGTCTTCTTCTGCCTCAGTTAATGCAGGAAACTCCAACCATTAGGAGCTGAGGGGGTGGCACCAGGGTCCCTGTGCATGTGACCCCAGCCCCAGTCTGCCAGCGGGGCAGGAGCTGGGGTGAGCCTGTGCAGGGGGAGAGTCCCTGCAATGCTGCGAGCTGCTCGTACCCCACATTTCACCCCAGCTGCACACCCTTTGCTGACAGTCTGCTAACCTCAGTTTTGGGGACCAGGCACCCTCCAGTTCAGAGCCAGACCCCAGGAATTGTGGGTTGGTGCAGCATTGCAGTCACCTCTGTTCACCCAGCATCACCCCACCACGGAACGAGGCAGCTTTGTTTGACAAGACATTGTTTTCCATAAACCATGTGCACGGGCATTAATTAGATTTCTATCCTTTAATTCTTTATTAATTGAATCTTACATCAGCTTGTCTTTTACTTTGCATAGGATTAAAGTCAGGCTGAGCAGGCAGCACTGATCTGGGTCATCCCCTGTTTCCTCTCCAGGAGCCAACTCACCTTTACCTCCTGCAGCATCCCTGGCTCTGGGCGTCACTCCAGGATCTGGCTCAGGCAGGGCATGGAGCTGAGGCACCCTGGCCTACACTTCTGCAGTGTTTATTCCTGGCAGATGATATTTAATAAGGCCACATAATTAATGAACTAGAAAGTGCTTCAGCAGCTTGACGTGAGACAAATATAGCTGCCTGCTCATTTCCAAATACCAAACAGAAATATTTGCTGCCTGTTTCTGCCTGTTATGTATCATTAGCAATTTTGCCATCTCTATTAAGCATTTGTCTGTAATAATACAAATAAAATTTTAAAAGCTCTGTTCTTATTGCCCTTAGCCCTTCTGGGTGTGCTTTTCCCCCGGTATTTTCGTTGTTTTTTGAATTCTTAACATCTCACATCTTCCACAACATAAGAATCACTATTTGGTTTTCCTTGGCCATATATACATATATACATTTTCCCATTGTCATTGCTGCTTTCATTTCACCACATGATCCACAAGCTTCCTTCTCTGACTCTATAACCAGTCTTTTTGTCCCTTTGTTGATTCTGAAAGATCCCTCCTAATTCCCAGCCATGTATTTTTCCATCTGAATTTTTCCCCTTGCAGCCAGCCAGAGCACGGGAGCCTTCCCGGGGTTGTGATGGCTGTTTACAGATCCTCCTGTCTCGCCCCAGGCAGGTTTATTCCCCTCCATGGCAACGACTTCTGCTGCAGGGAGGCTCCTGCTGTGCCTGAGCCCCCATTCCAGGTGGGCTCCTCTGGCCACCGAGCCCCAGGTGAGCTGGGCTCACTCGCTGCCCTCCCTCTGTCCCCCTCCAGTGACCCCAACCCGCCCTGCTGTGACTCAGTTTCCCTTCCCGAGGGCTCCTGTTACACAACATCCCTCCTTCGCTTGGCTGTGGGAGGCAAAGCAGCAAGAAAACTCCCACTGCTGGAGGTGGGGAAATGGGGGAGAGGGAAAATGGGGAAGGGGGAAAATGTGTCAGCACGGTTTCTCCAGGCAGCAGTGTGATGGCACTCGTGTGACTCTGGCTGTGCCCCCTCCTGCCTGAGGTGCTCCACAGCCCAGGACCTGGGGCACGGAGGGATGCTGCCAGTGCAAATGGGCAGAATCTGCTGCAGGGAGTCAAAGGCAGGCAGAGACCTGGAGGAAACATCCCCTGGGACTCTGTGTGTGCTGCATTGCACTTGGGAGGTGTCATCTGGGAAGGGGGATGGTGCTGCCCTGCTGGGGCTGGGCCAGACATGTCAGGGTGTGGGACAGTAATGGATATGGTGATGTCCCACCTGGTCCCCACGGTGGGAGCCCTGTGGGACTGACCCAGAGAGCTGGAAGCATCTCCTGGACCCAGCTTCAAGGTTCACTGCTGGACTCTCCATCTTTGAAACAGTTGTTTCCACCCATCTGGCAGCAGGAGCTTGTGTCTGCCTTCCCCTGCTGAAGGGAGGGGAAGAGAACTCAGGAATAGGTCCCAGCTAAGCCAGTCCTGCCTCCAGGACATTTCCTTGTGTATGTATTAAAAGAGAAACAAAGTGGATTAAGGTCTGCAGCACAGTTCTTCCCTGAACCTCCAGGCCTTTCCACCCATGCAGATGCTTGTACTGGTGCTCAAGCAGCCCTTTGGCTGGAGGCAGAAGAGGGAAAAACTGTGTGGGATGAAGTTTTGGGAATGGAGGAGCCGATGAGGCTGGACTCTCAGAAAGCAGCTGCCACACTCCTCAGGGTGGAGGCGGCTCAGCACTGCCCTGACAAAGCAAGGCAGAGATCTTTTCTCCTCTCTCAAACTGAACACATCGTGACTTTCTGCGTTTTCTTCACATTTTCTGTGATCTCAGTATTCTCCTCTGGGTTTCTGAGCTTTTGTGCCTGTTTGCATCATTATTTCCAGGCCTCCTCCTGGAGTATGAAATCTCCAAAGGTGCTCCCGGTACAAAGGAGAGCCGCAAGGCAAGGAATAACCAGCGCTGGGGAGCAAGGCAGCAGACACCACGGGGCTGGTGGGAATTAGCAATTTCACAAACTAGGACTTGTGAGCAAATTCCCTGCTGGAAGCTGGCTGCAGCTCTCCCCGAGCCAGCTGCCTGCCCAGCCTGGGCAAGCACACACACAAATGTATGAGCTCGCTTGGGCCAGCCCTTGGCTCTGGAGCCCCATCTGGGCGCTGCGGGAGCTGGCTGCTGAAATGCTGCCCTGAGCCCAGTGAGGAGCCCCTCCCCAGCACTGCCTTCCTTGGTGCTGTGGGGCTTTTTTACCAGCAAAGCCCCATCATTACACTCCTGCCCCATCCAGGGTGCTGCAGGTTTGGGTTGATGGTCCCATGGCAGTCAGGAGGAGCCCTGGAAGCACAGTCTGTCCTGTGGGACTGTGTTACTCTGCTTGCTCACAGCCAAAGAGGTGGATCCAGAGGAAAATATCGAGCTGTGATGGCTGGGACCTGAAGTTGTGTCCCTGCACCTCTTTGCAGTGTGCAAGACTTCCTGAACTGGGGAAAAGCTACAGCAGGATGGGATGTTCCAGAACAGGGGGGACCCCACTTTGTGCCTGGGGGAAGGTGGGAGAGCTGTGCCCTGGGCATACAGATACTGCTGCTGTGCTGGGAATAGGGTCCATATCCCCGTGCAGGACAGACCACACTTCCTTGGGTGGTGAAACATCATCCAGGCTCCAAACAGGCAGCCCCATGTCAGTCATGGGGCAGGTGGATGCACGGGGCTCAGGAGCTCAGGGACAGGCCAAGAGAGGGAACTGAGGCCCTAAAGTGAAGCAGAAACACAGAGGAGATTTTCCCTTCTGTCATTCAGCTGGCAGAAGGTGACACTGGGCTTGTCACCCGCTTTCATTACGTCTCCAGGGCTTTTCATGCAAATTCAGGCAAACAATTTCTCGGCTCCCTTTTAGCACTCTGGGAGGGCCAATTTCATTTCAGGAGCAGTGGGGAACAATAATCATCTTGAAGTGTCTTCCATCCTGAGAGACGCAGATAAGAGCTGCGCAGTGGACTAACAGCACTAATTTGACGTTTTTCAGCTGATAGCTTTGCAGATGACAAAAATCAGACACCATAAAAAGCTGGTGAACTCTGTAGCAGCAGGGTTACTCCCTCCTGCACACCCCTCCCGCTCTCCTCCTCTACCCTGAGAGAGAGATGAAATCCTGTCCCTGCGGTCACTGCTGCTCACTGCCATGGGGAGGGGGGGTTGGTGTGGTTGGGGCAGGTCTGGCTGGTGGCTGAGCCCCGGGAGAGGAGCAGGACATGGCTGTGGCAGGCAGGGAGATGCAGGTCAGTCTGGGAGATGCAGTCTAGCCCATTTGTGCTGCACTTCTTCTTGGGAAAAAGAATATCACCTCTCTTCTACCTTTTTGGAGAAGTCTCTGATCATGTATCCAAAAGGAAAGAGATCAGTTTAGAGCTCTGAGACACCAGCTGAGATTCCTGATCCGGTTCATGGAGCCGAGCAAGAAAAATCCCACTTCAGCAAACCCTTCCGAGGTATTTTCCCAATCCTCTCTGCTGTCTGAGCCCATGAAAAATTTGCAGGCAGTTGTCCTTGTCCCGCTGCCATGCACAGTGCCAGCCCCTTGGCTCACCCAGGGATGCACAGGTTTGTCTTGCAGCTCAGTAAATCCAGCTCCCTTCACGGGATCCCAGCTGGGTGCCCAAGCCATGGGTGGGTGCTGCTGCTGTTTGGGAAATCAAGTGGCAAAGTGACAAAAAGCCTGTAAATGTATCCTGCAGGGAGTCAGGCAGGGGCTGGCCCTGGGATGGCCCTGGGGAAAATGGAGCCACTGAAACCTCAGCAATTTGTCCGGTGCAGAGCCGTGTGTCCAGACAGGATCAGCTCTGTCTGCTCTGCCCAGAGACAGAGAGCACAGCTGGGCTGTTCCCTGCAGTGACAGTGTCTGCCTCCTCCCCAGCCAGCCTGCCCGGGTCTAACTGCTGTCCTGGAAGGGTTTCCCTGATGTCCAGCCCCAAATGTTCTCGCTGCTGCCTCAGTCCATCCCGCCTTGTCCCAACCAGCAGAGGATGAAGAACGGGCACCTCCCTTTCTTGACATCACTTTTCCCATTATCTTCTTACTACAACCTGCTCTTTTTGAGCCTGAAGCCCAGTTTTGCCAGCCAGTATTCATGGGTTTTGCCCCATGTGGCCCTCCTGGTCCCTCTCTGTCCCCTCCTGCATCTGGTGAGGGTGCTCTTCCCTCCCTGAGTCCCTGTGATGGGTACTAATCCCACTCCCAGGCAGACACCAGCAGCCTGGAAAGCTGCACATCAAGGCTCAGTGGAGGATTCATTTCCCTCAGGTCCCTTTTTTTTCTATTTTCCACCTTGGATAAAAGACAAGACTGAGTGACCAAGGCATATATGAATCCAACTGGGCCCAGTTTCTGGGTTTTAATTTCTGCCAGGCATGAAGTCTAGGGAAAAAAACAGAGATAAAGGCACTGATTTCTCCCTGGTACAAGCAGGAGTCCAGCGTGTGGAGCACAGCAGGGTCTGTTCACATGAAGTTAAGCTGAGCCACAGGCACTGGGAACAGCAGCTAATTAAACTGGTGACACTGGGGCAGGCTGGGCAGGGCGTGCTGCAGAGAGCAGAGGCCTTGCTGACAGAAGGCATCTGCTGCCAGCTGGGAAATGAAACCCCACCCCAGACTCAAGAATGTGATTTTGAAGCCATTTTTGTACCTGAATTGGGGTGAAATGCAGTATCAGATTTTTTTTTTCCATGGGAGGAGACATTCAGCACAGCTTTAGGAGAGCTCAGTAGGGTTTCTCAGCTCCACACGTGACTGCTCAACCGGTGCCCATTAATTTTGTTTTCTCCCTGAAGGCAGAAATGGGACTAGGCGAATGTCTCTGGCTCTCCCACCCTTTCTCCCAGAGGAAACTCATATTTTTTCATCAATCTTGAAATATTCCCAAGGAAAAAATGTTCATTTTTATGAGAGTGGCATTAGAGCCAGCAGACTGTAACCATGGGAAATTCCTACCTGATATGAAATTCACCCCACTCACCTGAGTTTCGATTGCTTTCTGCCTCTTTTTTTAATTATTATTTTGACCACAAGCTGCTGAGGACAGGCACTACTCCTCCTGGAGCTGCCAGGACTCTCCTGTGGGATGAAGGACAGAGATGCCCAGCCCAGACTGAGTCCTCCAGCAGTTTGGGAAAGATGAATACCAACTGGAAGTTTCTTTTACCAGCACCTGCAGCTCTGCTTCTATCCCACATCCTTGCCCCTTTTTTTTGGATTGCTGATAGCAAACACCCCTTTGAGGTTTCCCTTCAAGTCTCTGCTGAAGCAGGAAGTGTCATTTTCCTGATATAATTTTTGAGTTGCACTGCTCCAGCCTGGCTTGGCTTTGGTCCTGCAGCAGCTGTGTCCTGCAGACACCTGGCGTGGGGAGGAGGTGGCCTCGGCCGTGCTCCATCAGCATCCCTTGCTCCAGCCTCACATTGCCCTGTGCCTCCCTCCTCCTCTGGCATTTATTGTGGCTCTGCCAGAAAAAAAAACAACCCCACTTGCTTTGTCCCTTGCAGGGAAACCATACAAGATTTCTCATCTTGCTCCCAAATATAATGGAATAATGTCCTGCTGGCCTGGCTGGTTGCAGTTCCGGGGAGGGAGACTTTGTGACGTGCTGGTAACACCTTGCTGGTGTAGGTTGTGTGTTGCCTGTGGATCTCAGGTGGGTATTGCTTTTTTTATTTCCACAGGCAGATTTCATAGGAAGGGACTTCTAGAGATCACTCCTCTCAGCTCTGGGGCAGGACCAGCTCCCTCAGTGCCACTGCTGATCAATATTGCCTCCCCTGTTCTTAATCCCTCCCATTTACCCTGCTCTGGGAGCTGGGATTAACATCCCAGCATCTCCCCTCAACCTCCTCTGCTCCAAACTGAGCCCTTTTTACTTTTCCCTGGCTTAGGGGCCATGGAAATGTGTGTCCAGCCCACTGAGGCTGTGTGTCCCTGCAGTGGCTTCTGCACGGGACCCCTGGGGATTAGCAGGGAATGGACAGGGCACTCAGACACGGGAGATAACACTGCTGAGATGTTTACACTGCCCACTGAACAATTTTTCATCTTGCCAGAGGGCAGACTCAGCCCTGCCATGCCCTGGCTGCTGTGAGGGGGAGAGCTCCTGCTATGGGAAAGGCTTTCCACACCTCTGCAATTGGATCGTCTAAAAAATGCCTCCTTTCTTTATGTTTGGGGTTTTTTTTTTAGTGGTGAGGAGGGGGGGAGTTGGTGAGAGGAGTGGCACTGGAGGGAGCAGAGCTTGGGGAAGCCCACGAGGAGGTTGAGCAAGGCTGCCCCATCCCATGCAGGGTCAGTCCTGCCTGCAGGCTGCCTGCCAAGTGGCTGTGCCACTCCTGTAAAACCCCCAGGCACTCCTCCCTGGTCTTTTCCAGGGAGGGACTTGCAAGATAATGATCTTGTACTTGCCAAGCTAAAAATTAGCTCTAGGAAATGCACCCGTGTAAGGGACACCCCCAGACTCTGCACCTGCCTTAGCACTGTCACAGACCACATTGCAACTGGGATTTTTTCCCTTGAGGGGAAAAAATCCAGTATTTGGGCAAACATGTGGAGAAATATTTGCAAAGTGTCAGCAAAAGCATTGAAACGTCCTCATCTCTGCAAGCTGTCAGAGCTGAGGGTGTGAAAAGGGAGCTGTGGCCCTTGTGCTTCCCGGAGAGATGCTGAAGGAGCACGGCTGCAGTACCAGCATCCCTTTGTCCTTTGGTGCCCAGTCTGGGACTCCAGCTGAACAAAACCACAAAGCTCAAGTGTTAACTCCACAAAATCAAGGGAGTAAAGATTTTTGATGGGCCTTGTTCCTCTCGCTGTGGCTGGGTGGGCGGGCTGGCGGGTGAATCTCATTAGCCCAGTTACAGTAAATTGCAGACGAGGCTGTGTTTTGAGACTCCTGCTCCTGAGATGGGGCTGGATCCAGGCTCAGCCTGCAGAGGCTGCTGGCTGCCTGGCAAGGACCTCCCAAATTCTCACCATGATCTCAGCTAAGGATGCCTTTAGCTTCCCTTCATAAGAAAACTGCAGGAAAGTTCATCCCCGATGGCCTCTGGGGATCCCTCAGCCTTCATGGCTGCTGTCCCCAAAATCACAGAACAGACCCAAATTCACATCTGAGTGGAGCCTTTGCTTCCTCTGCCATGAGGCAGCTCCTCCTGGAGCAGTTTGGGCACACCTGGAGCAGCTTGGGCACATGCTGGAGCTGGCTCACACCTTCCCCACCTGAATCCTGGGTTTGGCATCATTAAGAATTAATACCCTGGCTATTTTTATTTTTTTCCCCCCAATTTATAGCTCCTGGCTTTGTGCAGTTCTTGGCTGCTTTCTCAGTCCCCAGATGGTCATCCAGGACTGTGGCATTAGTCCTTAGCCCTCCAGCCAAGGATGCTTTTTGCCATTGTCCCCAGTAAGCAGGGCTTTGCTCAAACTGGTGTTAACAGACGACAGCAGAAATAGCTCAGAAGGCTTCTAAAACCCTGCTGCTCTTCAAACTTTTATTTAGCTACAGTAGCTCCTGTGTGATCCCTGCTTGGGTTGCTTGAACAACAGCTGGAGACTAATGTGGGCTGTGACTCTTGGGGACAACCAAAGCCAGAGAAAAAGGCCAGCAAGGATAGTGGCAAAAGTGATGATCTTGCTAAGGAAAGCTGTAACAAAAAACCCAGAGCTGCCCATAAATCCCATCACCTTGTTATGCTACTGAGCAGAAACCAAAGCCAAGGTAAAAAACATCACAAGTACCCTGCTGTAAAGCCTGTATGTTGTAAAATTCAAGACATAAAAATAATAATAAAGCTGCAGGAAAATCTGGAGGCACAATCTCTGACCCAGCAATAACAGAGCATCCCAGGCACGTTGTGGGCAGGAGAAGGTGGCCAGTGAGGTCTCAGCATCAGGCTGTGGGGTCTGACCTGCAAAACTTGGTCTTCCATGCGTTCAGCTAATTAAAATTCCTCGGACTAAGGAATAATCATGTGCATTATGAAGCATTTCCCCCCTGCTAATATTTTAATTGCCAGCTACTCCCTGCCCAGGGTGGGGAAAGGGGAATAGGAAGTTGAGAAGTGGCAGTGAATCATCCGAAGGAACAGATGGAGTGAGGAGGGGACGAGGGGACCGGGCAGGGATTAGCACTCCACACACGCCTCCCCACACAGCCCCCCTCACCGCAGGGCTTCTCTCTCGGCACAGCGAGGAGAAACCTCTTCAAACAACAGGTCTTGCATTAATATCTCATTCTCTATAAATAAATCAATAAAGGAAGCTCTGTTTGGCTGCTCCTCCTCTGAGTCACTTAGGAGCCCTGTGATGCTTTAGGTCCTGCTTCATCCCTGCACTTCCCCTCCTTCGTTGGATGTTAGTGGGAAGGGGACATCACCACCCCCTCTCTTACATGGGCTGAGAGAGGCTGTGCAACCCCTTCTGAGCCCTGCCAGAGCTCTGCAGGTGCCCCTGCAGCACCTCAGCCCTGAGGAGCAGCCTGGCTGCAGAAGGGATCACCCCAAAGGAGGAGCCTCTGCCCAGAGGTTTGAGGTTTTGTCGTTTGTTTCTAGCATCGGTGCTTTGCAGTTATGGAGTCAAAAAGGAAAGTTTTAAGCCTGCTGCTAAGTCCCTTACAAATAAATGACTTGGAAAACGTGTTGGGGTGCTGGAGGGATGTGCTGCTGTGTATTTCCATAGGGGTTATAAAGGGAACTGGAATGGTCCTGTGGGAACAGGGCTGCTGGGATTCTGCACCCACGGTGGCCCCATCCTGACATGCAGGCTGCGAAACCAAAGATGGTTTGGCAAGAGATGAAGTGGCTAATTAAGAGCCTCTAAGGATGAAAATGTTGTGATGGAAGCATGGGGACAAGAACAATTCCCACTGCACGGCTGCAAAACATCTGGGGTTTGGGTGGCTTTGCCTTCAGTCAGTTTGGGGATTTAACAGGGCACTCAAGAGAGCAGGGGTGGGAAACCCAGAACTTGCTTTGCCTTTTCTCCATATGTGGTCGCAGGCTCCCTGTCATTTTTGTGGTGTGGTTACTGGCTTTCTTCCAGCAGCTTGTGTCTTATTGAGGAATTGTGATTGAAACCACTGAGGCCCTGAGGGACCAGGGCTCTGAGCAGAGAAATGCCATGTAACCCCTCCCAGGGTGGATGGATGCTGGCAGATACTGCACCAGAACAAGAAGTTCAGGTGTTTTAAGATAAACTGCATGTGCTGGGTTTTAATGCATATGCAGAGCTGCTCTGGTTTCTGACGAAGGCAAGAGACTGGCATTTCTGCAGCTCACGAAAATTACTTACAGCAGAAATTATTAATATTACCTACAGGAAGCTGGGGCATGCAGCCATTGATCAGCACGGTGTCCCACAATGGAGATTTCTGCTTGCTTGGAGTATTTGTTCAGGTGTCCAGAGCTGAGCAGCTGCTCGAGGCAGGAGCAGTTTTGCCTGGTGATGGAAAAGCCACTGGGCTGGGTGTGAGCTCTGCCAGGAGCAGCATTACAGGGGGTGTTTGTCCCAAAGAGAGCAGAGCCAGCCCCTCTTCTTCTCTCTCATGTCTCAGGCAGGTCACCTGAAGGCACATGAGCTCTTCTAACAGAAGGAAACCCATCACCCTTTTCCAACCAATGGGTCTGTGCAGCCAAAATTGCGACTCACAATATTTTCTGGGTAGCTCACCTCAAGCCCCTCATCTCACTGGGTGTTCTTGTTGTGGCTTTCTGTGTTTGGCATCCCCCTGCTCCCTGGTGCATGCAAAACTGCTTGCCACCCCTCCCGAAATCCAGGCTTATCTTGCCACTAGCAGCAGGTGGCAGGGAGGTGATGTCTTGAAACATGGGAAGAGCCCCCTGCTCTGTGCAGAAAGTCCTTCAGGGTGGAAAAAGTGCTAAGAGGAAAGACAAAGCCAAACGAGAGGGAATTCAGTGTGGGAAACGCTGCTGCTCACAGCCGGCTTGAGCAACTGGATCTGGTCCTGATGGGACCTCGGCTCTGCTCCCGCCTGTCCTGGGGAGGCCACCGGCTCTGCCTCCTTGCCCCCAGCCCCGGGACCCCGTCAGTGCCCTGGGACAGCCTGGTGTGCCCTCCCCGGGGCGAGGAGCCCTCCCCGGGGTGAGGAGCCCTCCCCGGGGTGAGGAGCCCTCGCGGTGCCGCGGGACACACGCCGCAGCCCCGCTCCCCGTGCCCGCTGCTCGCAGCACGGTTCAGACCCCGGAGCGAGGGCTCAGCACCACCGGCACCACCCGCAGCGAGTCCTCTCCTCTGGCCGCTGTCCTCAGCTCTGGGAGCCGGCTCCGCATCCTTCTGAGGGATGCTCAAGCCCTGCCGCCAGCCCCAGACACCGTCAGACGGGCGGAGGGAGGCTGCTCCCTCCCTCCCTCCATCCTTCCCAGCATCTCCAGAGCAGCTGATGCCGCAGCTGCTCTGTCCTTTAATGCACTTAAATTGCACAAAGCGCTGCCCCGGGGACACGGCTCCTGCTGCCCCCACTTCTCGCCCTGGACGTGAGGAGCAATCCCTGGGATGTTTCTCCTCCCTGCAGTGCCACAGCAGCTGCGGGTGGTGTGCTCCCAGCCGCAGAGACCCGCTCCTGCAGCACGTGTGTGGCTCTTGGACCCGAGTCCCGAGTGGAACCTGAGCCCTTGAGCATCCAATTTTTAAGAAATCAAAGTACAGTTCCTCCAGCACTGAGCCTCCTCCTGTCCCCTCGCTGCCTGCATGTTCCGTGAGGCTGCAAAGGCTGCTGAGAGTGTTGAGGAGACCCCGCAGGGCACCTATGGCTCAGGATAAATCCTGGTTGCTAACCCTAAAATCCTTAAAAACAAAACCAACTGATATGCCCTCGTCTTCTTCTCCTCTCTGGCTCCCAGATACCTCGGGGGTGCATGAACAAAGGGCTGTGTTCTGCCTGTAGCTGAATCCACTGTAGTGATCAGCTGTGTGGTGAGCATGTTATGCTCTGTTAGGAGCAGCTAAGTACTGTCAATGGACGTGTTAGGATTGCAGCCTGATGAGCCCTCTCCTCTCCTCTCCTCTCCTCTCCTCTCCTCTCCTTTCACTGCAGGCAGCCGCTGATGGGTCCATAACTCAGGGCCGGTGGAGCACAGCACAGTCCTAGCGTGTTACAAGGTGATCAATAATGAGTAGGAATTAATGCACTGGAAATGATAGATTCAGAGTCAGTTTGGAGCGTGGCTCTGGGCTGTCACTGTTGCTTGGCCTCGTGGGGACAGCAGAGCAGGTCGTGGGTCACGGGCAGCTCCCAGGGCATTCCCTGCATCTGTGTGGGCTCAGAGAGGTGCACATCACCTTGGCTGAGCTGGCTGAAGTTAAACAGCTCACACAGACCTTCCCAGGAGCCTGGGGATGTCTGTCCAGGATGATGAAGGTGAAATAAATCCCACCCTCAAGGCATCTCATGCCCAGGCTTCCAGAGAGAAAAGCAAAGCTCCTTATGGACTGGAGATAAAATGGAGACCCTCTTGAAGCTCTTTAAAGAGTGGCTGGCTGCAACTCAGCATGGTCAGAGCAGCCTTGATCTGGCAGCAGGACCTTTCCTAACTTTTCCCTGGATGATGCACAGTCCCAGCTGTGGTGGCTGCACTCCACCAGGTCGGCTGAAGGAGTCCTGGCTCTGTGTTGAGCAGGCGGAAAAGCAGCAGCATTTCCTCTCCTGCAGCCACAGGCACTAAATATTGCCCTAATAATCAAAAGGCTTTTCATCTCTGTAAACTATGTCCTGCTAATTCTTCCTGCAGACACAACCCAGAACCCATCCTCTCCCACCTCACTCATTTTCCACTTTCTCTGACCCTTTATTGCCTAATAATTTGTGTGTGATTCAATTCTGGCATCCGCTGCCGTGGTGGTGGTCCTGCCCAGGACAGGCATCATCCCTGGCTTGCCTGGGCTCCTGTCCCCAAGTGCTGCAGGAGCAGCCCTGCCGAGGGGATGGGGCCAAGTGCAGGGGCTGGAGCAGCAGCAGAAAGCTCCCACGTCCCTCCACTGAGGAGGTGGAAGAGCCCTTTGACAGCCAGGTCCTTGCTCCAGAGGAGGAGATGCTTTGGAGTGAGCTCTGATCAGGAGATGCCCTCTCTCAGTGCAGAATTTGTTCATCTCTTTGGCCAAGCAAGCAAAAAGGAACCACATTTTGGCCCTTCACCCAAAAGCAGTGATTGATGGCACTGAGGGGACAGGAGCCATGGGAACTGTGTGACAATCCAGGAGACCTCAGCTCCAGATCAGGCCAGGGGCTCTCTGGGGTGATCAGTGGCCTCAGGAAGGCTGGAGGATGGCACTGTGTGGGCTGTGGTACTGGCACACACCCAGATGTGGTCCCTGCCTTTGGGCTCCCCCCGGGAGGCACTGGGGGAGGCAGCACTGACAGCAGACACATCTGCACCTCTCCATGCCCTGGGACTGCCAGGGCTGCTGCCACCTAAACAGCAGATCTGGTCTCTTCCCCATCAAAGAGAGATCTCTCCAGCAACGTTTGCAGCAAGCACAGCCAGAGGGTCACGTATTTTCGGCAGCTGCTGAGATGAGGAGTCTGCAGGAAGCTTCCTGCATCATCTGCCGTGGTGAATCCACCGGCTCCAAATGTCTTCTGTGAGCTGGAGACTGCAAGTGGCTCCTTTGGCAGGCTGAGCCCATCCTCACACCCTGAACCGTAATGTTATAAACATGAAATCTCATCAGGGCTGCCAAGGAAAAAGCTCCAAATCACAAATACCTGCCATTACAGCAAGATGGCCAAGCAAACAGCTTCTTGCACCGGCGCTGCCTCTTAAGTGTTCTCAGCTGGGATCTGATGCAGCTTCTTTGGGTTTGTTGTTCAAGAGAGAAAACAAATCTGTTTTTATTTTAAACAGCAAAATCTTGGTCACTGCCCAGATTCAAACCCCTTTGGCATGATGAATGTTTCAGCCAGGGAGTAAGAAAAGTGTTTGTTTTCTGTGGGGAGGGTGGATGGGTGCCTGGTCCCATCCCTTCCCAGCAGGAGCTCCGTGCACGCCGCTCCCAGCAGCTCTCCAGGCACTGTGGCGAGCTTCCCCGAACACTTTAGTGCATAATAGGGCCGGTTCAATAATCCCATTACAGCCTGTCTTCAGGATGCCAGGACTAATTGGCAGGCGCTGGGACCTTCATCCCCAGCTGGAATTTTATTGCTCATCACAATTAACCACGATGCTAAAGTCCCTCGGCCACACATGTGCCGTTGGCTCAGTCTGGAGCCGTGTCCTCGCCAGGCACTTTGGGGACCCCACTGCACCCTGTCCCCAGCCTCCAGCAGGGGAAGTTCACGGTTATTGCTGCAGCTGCTTTGCCTTTACTTCATGCAGTTTGCAGCTTAATGGGATTTATTTTGAGCATGTCCAGTTGGAGCTGCTGGAAGCCGCTGTGCCAGCAGCACTGGGGGTGCCAAGGACAGCCCCAGCCCGGTGCTCGGCTGTGGCGATGGGATGGGGAAGAGTGGCCTGAGCTGGCACTGCCAGTCTGAGGGGCCGTAGGAGGGGCTGCATTAGGCTTTGCTGGGCTGGTCACATTTCTCTGTCGCAGCTCTTGGCCTCGCCAAACTGCCCTTCTCACTTGACATGTGCTTCACTTTGAAGGCAGGCAGAGGCTCAGCTCACCCCAGTGCAATGGGCACATTTGTTAAAGTCTGGGTTTGGGGTTATTTCCTGATCTAAAACAGTTAAACAGCAACTGTGGCTCATCCTGATGGCTTCTTTTCATCTGGGATGTGCCACTTCCAGGGAGTGGCACATCTTTTAGGGAGAGAGCTGAGAGCTGGGGACGAACTCTGACAACGCAGCTGGTGATGGTTTTATTTCCTCTTAAGCAATTCAGACTTGAGAGACTCTGTTCCCACTGTGGCACTTTGTAGCGATGAGGAGTGAACTCCTGGCCCGTGTTTGTGTTTCCCACCCTCAGACGTGACTCAGACCCCAGTGCCACAGACCGAGGCTGTGGAAGCACAGGAACCTCCACCCGCAGCGTGTCCTTCAGCTGGAGACTGATTACAAGATGATACTGGCAATGCCAAAACTTTACAAGGCTTCAGAAAGTGATTAGACAAATTCTAGGAAGAAAAAAAATCCATCAAGAGCTATTAAGCATAAAGACAAGCTGTGGGACGCAGATGGGAGGATGCCAGGGAAATGTCCCTCCAGTCTGTTCTCTCCATTACATCCACTCTTCCAGAACCAGCACTGGGATATTGGGCTGAAGAGGCCCTTGATCTGGCCCAGACATACTGATTTGGGGCTTCNCCTCTCCTCATTCCCCAGGGATTATTGCAGGGTTTCTGTGCTGTGCAGGGCTCTTTTTGCCATCAGCTTCTGGAGGTTTTTTTAATCAAGAGCTGGTATCTACTGGTGCTGGAGCAGAATGTCAGGTATGTGTGGAGTGCTGCACAGAAGCCTTTGGGATGAGGATCTGTCATGGGGAAAGCAAAGGGTGGCTCTTCAGAAAAAAACTTGTTGAAAAGAGGAGTAAAAGGAGGCTGGAAGAGATTTCTCTTGGTTTTCACAGCTGAGGCTGGCACACAGGAGTGACAAAGCCTGAAAGCCCACAGGATGCAGCCAGGGAAGGCTGTGCCATCAAGCTGCACCAGCAGCTGGCTGGGGCTGGGCTTCAGCTGCTGCTGGAGAAACCACCCCACAGGAATGATGGCTTTTATGTTAAATGTGGGCTGCAGAATCAGGTATCCACTGAGCAGCAACCTCAGGTACATTTCAGTACTCTCTTCACTGCTTTTATGTTGGGTAAACCCCTGGTTCAGTCTGTTTCTCCCAGCCAGAGCTGTTAGTGCAAATAAAACCCTATCCTGAAGCCACTCCTTCTGGCTCCAGGTCATGTTGTCTTGGTTTCCAGCTCATCACCCTGCCCTGCCAGCACCTGGCAGCCCGGTGGGATGCTGTGCCCACAGGCATACCCGGGAGCCTGCCGTGCCCCCAGGAGGGGCAGCGTGCCTGATCCCTTTGCTGCCAGCTCCCGTTGATCCCCCCAGCCCAGGGCTGCCCAGCAGTGTGCTCACCCATGTTACTTTTTCCCAAATAACTGAGCCACTCCTGTGTCCATCATCTTCTGGAGAATGAGATCTTGGTCTCACAGGTCTGGTTCACTGCCTCCTCCCTGCCCAGCTGGGAGATGCTGCTGGCTTTGGGCTGCCTGCCCTGCCCGTGTCCCAGGAGGGGACCTGGGGATGGGGAGAGGTGAGCGCTCGGCTTCTGCCTTCCCGCCTGGCTTTGAGCTGAGATTCCAGCACGGAGCTGTGTGTTGGGGCAGTATTTCATGCTTGCCGGTGTCGGCTGATAAACCTTTGATTTTCACTTCTGGGAATAATAGCTCAGTAATGAATTATATTCACAAGAATAACTGTAATAGTCATAAAACCACAAATAGAAGAAAATTGTAAATCAGTCACCCCCTTGTAATGTGCTTACTTCATCTGAATCACCCTCCCTGGGCAGATTATCAATTTTATTTGGCTTTTCCATCCTAAACTTTTATTAAGTGGGGTGCCTCATGCGTAAAGATACCGAGCACAGGCCATATGTTCCAGGGATTTATCTGTTTACTTTGCCTTCCTTCCCTCCCTCTCCCCTCCCTCTCATGGCTCTCAGGACCTGCAGGCAGCTGACCTCGGACCATAAAAGACACATGTCCCCAGTGTCACTTTACCTTTATTATGCAAANAAAAAAAAAAAAATCAGGCTGTCAGTGATGCACAGGCCTTCCTCTGAGCCGTGCAGCATTAGCCAGAGCCTGCAGCATGTTTAGACTTCCATGTAATTAAAATAGAAAGCCATTAGCATAGCTCCAGGGTAATCAAGGGGACACATTCTCAACCCCAGCATGTCCTGGGCTGTGACATGAAGATGCTGCTGCTCCCAGTCCATGGGACAATGCTCATCCTGAGCCCTGTGGGTAAATGGGACAGCCCCTGGGCTCGGAGAGGGGTGAGAGGCAGCAGGGGAGCAGCAGGGGCAGGGCAGTGACAATTTGCCCCTGTGCTGCTGGGACTGAGCAGATGGAGAGCGTGGCTCTGAAGGCAGAGCCATGGCAGCAAGGGCTGTCTGTGGCTCTGCTGTGGCACTCCCTGTGCTGTCTCCTGGCCATGGAGGGAGGCAGCAGCAGAGGAGAACTTCTGGGCCCAAATATCTTCTCTTGTTCAGTGCTGCATGGTAATTTTTAGCAGTCTTCACCTTCTTCCTTTTTATTGCAGAATCACATAAAAAAATCCCCTTTTTTTCCTCTCAAAGCCACCTGTTCGTGCCTTTTTCCTTGTGTTCTATCAGAAATCCTCTGGTTTCAGTTGTGCTCAAGGGGTGCAAGGCTGGCACACAACAAACTCAAAATCAATGCTGATGGGAAAGAGGTGAGAGCAGCCCAGTGAGCTGGGGAAAGGTGCAAATTCCAGTCAGCAAAACGCAGCTGTTGGGTTCAGTGACCCTTTTAGAGGCAAGCCTCATGCTGGAGAGGAGTTTGCTTCAGCTGGGTGTGAACCTGCCAGGGCCTGCACGGTATTTCATGGCTTCTGGAAATACCAGCTGCAATTTTCCATCATAACACAGCAGGGGAAAAGGGAAAAACCACAGACCGTGTGATTTACGAGATGCTTCTCTTGGATATTTCCATCTGTGATCCGAAATTACCGAGTAATGCAGAAACCCCAAATTGTTGCTCCAACTGCTCCCGTCGCGGGTGTTTCTGCCATGATTTTTCACGCAGCTCCAGCTTCTCCTCCCCCACGCCCAGCAGCCTCCAGTGCTGGCTCTGGCCCCTGCCCAGCAGCAGGTTGGTTTTGTGGTTCACGATGGTCAGAGCATTTTGGGTTGTTACTGACAGCTAATGGAGCTGAAACCATCTGCACCCATCAGGGACCCTTGGTCAGTCTTTTTACAGCTTAGCAGGACCTGGAACATCTGTTGAGTGAAGGATGTGCTGGAGACCAACATTTTCTGCTCTGGCAAACAGCTCCTTGCAAACTCAGGCTCATTTTTCTGAGCAACAGGGTCCTGGCAAACACGGGAGCTGTGAGTGTGTGTTAGTGCAGGCACCGTCCTGGGCTCGTCCTCCTGGCACTGCACACGTGGGCATTGCCTGGCTTTTCATTAGTGCGGGCTCAGGGGTGACCAGAGAGGGGTCAGGGGGCTTTGTCCAGCCCCCCCATTCCTCCTCTCATCACTTCTGCTGAGGGGCTGGGCCGAGGCCAGGCTTGCAACGTGGTTTTCCCAGTCTCCCTGGAGGGGCTTGCATTTTCAGCCTGGAGATCTCTCAGGTCACCAGCCCTTCTCCTGCTGCTGCTGGATTCATTTGGGCTTTCCCAGAGCTCCTGTTTGGCCTCATCTAAGGAAAACCAGAGCCTGCCAGGCCTGTGCCATTGGGAAGGCTCCAGCCCTGCTGTGCAGCTCATTGTTCCTGGCTTGGGCAGAGCTGGAAAACAGGCTGAGAGCACCTGAGCTGCAGAGGTGACTGGGCAGGGGGTGGGTGGAGGACAGGCAGAAGGCACAGGGGTCACTGTGACTCGTGCAGGTGCTTCACCCAGCACCTCTGCAATCCAAGACGCTCATTGTGGGGGATGAACAGTCACTGGAGCATGGAGAAGGAAAGCCTGGAGGTACCACAGCATCTGCTGGAGGTTCAGCCCAAGAGCTGCGCCCCAGAAGGGTCTTGCTTGCATTTCCCAGGTGGTGGGTTGACATGTGCTCCCCAGTCCTCTGTTTCCAGAGATCCCAGAGGCTGGGGGGAGCCCACGGTGAAGAGCATGAGAGCAGAAAATCCCTTGTGGGATCCCTGCAGGGTGTATGAACTGCCCTTGGTCCTCCAAAAAACACTGTGGAGGTGAGTTGCTGCTTGTGCTGCTTCACAGCTCTGCGAGGGGTGGGGATGGAAACCTCGTAGGATTTGGATTTTAAAGGCAAGTTCAAAGTTCAAAAGTAGCTGTAATTTGAACAGAAATCTGCTCTTTGCAGCCAATTAGCAAGGCTGTGAAAGCAGCAGGAGCATCTCGTGTTTTGACAGCATTAAAAAGGCAACAAAACGGAGCAGCGTGGATTGAACATGGCACCCAGGAGAGCTGCTCAGAGCCCAGCTGGTGCTGGCTGCAGCAGCACAGCACGTCCCAGGCACCAGCAAGGTCCCAGGCACCAGCAAGGTCCCAGCCTGCCCCCCAGAACCAGCATCCCTGCCCTGCCCTGCCTGCTGGGCTGCTGTTGGCAGGAGAAAATGGCATATTTTTTTGTTAACCCCATCCAGAGCAGCTTTGCATGCAAGGGTCTGTGTTTACTCCACGCGGTCCCCTCTTTATTCTCCTTGGGTTGAAAGTTTTCTTGGGTGGAAAGGCCTGGTTTGGGCTGCCTCTGTGCAGGGCAGGCAGAAAGGGGATGCTCCATCTGCCTGGCTGTGCTCACATGAACAGATGAGTTTGCAGCTGTTTCACTGTCCCAGCAGAGTGAATCAATGGATCTTTAATTAATTAATTCATTAATAAAATAATAATAATTAGTTTACGTTAATTAATTCAGCAGATGTGGGGAATCACACAGGCCTGGCACAGCATCCAGGGTGTCACCTAGGGAGGGCAGAGGGGGCACGACCTTTCCTGAGAGGGGCTTCCCTGTGTGTAGGGTGAGGGATGCTCCATTTTCCTGAGGATGAAGGGATGGGTTTCTTTAGGGCCTGTGAAACACTGAGGCTCCCAAAGAGACAGACTTTGCTTCTCTCTTGACTAACAAATAGTGAAAGACTTCATGTTTGCTGTCTGGGGCTCACACACACAGAGTCCCTCTGGGACCTGCTTGTATCAAGAGCCTCTTGGTGCAATCCCCCATAGTTTTCTTGTGAAAAGGGGCAGATCTGACACCACAGTGCAGGTGTGCCCACAAGTGAGGGGCTCCACGTGCCCCTTGTCCCAGCTGAGGCAAGAGGAGGCTCTCCAGACACTTGTTGCACGTGGCAGGAACAGGAGCAAGCAGGATCCAAGCCCCCTTTATTTTGGCACCTGAGAAAAGTGGAGACCCGGGCCCTGGAGACCTTCCTGCCCCACTGATGAGCTGTGTCCCCTTCTCGGGATGCTTCCCCGGCAACAGCAAGCGACCAAGCCCGCGGCTTTGGGAACGGCACTTTGAGGCATCTCCGGCCCCAGGCGGAGCCGGGGTGGAGCCGCAGCCTCCGCAGCAGCCCCTGCTGGGATCGCATCCCGCTGCCGGCCCCGCAATAGGATTAGCGAGGAGCAGCAGCGCGGGCGGATCGGGAAGGGGCGGGAGGATGCTCTCGGTGACTCAGTGACCCTCTCACTGCTCAGGGTTTCTCTTTTGGATGTGAACACTGGAAAGCAGCTCCCTCTTTCCTTCCCTCCCTCCCTCCCTCTCCCCTCCAAGCCAAAAAAAGCTGTGACAGCTTGATTTAGGGCTGGATAATGAGACAATTGTGAGGAGGATGGGTACGGCGGGAGTCCGCGCTTGCCAAATCATTTGGCTTAATTGATCAAATATTTTTTATGCATCGTTTATTCCTTTAAGGTGACCATAAGCCGCTTCTCCTGCAGCTCTGAAATGAAAAGAGCAACGCTGGAATTCACCCAGGCTGAACCCGGCTCGACAGAGAGGGGTGGGTGGGCGCCAGGGACCTCCTGGCCACCGAGGACTCGCCTGGCAACCTGCGCCCAGCGGAGGGTGGGCGAGGGGATCCGGCCTCTCCAGGGCCTCCCAGGGCAGGGCAGGGGCATCACTGCGGGTAGCATCCGTCTGGCAGGGCTTGTGCCAGCCAGGCCGTGGCTGCCCTTCCCCGGGCACGGCTGTGTGCCGTGGGCTGCTCCTGCCATCCGCCGAGCGAAGGGAAACACCCAGCGAGCCAAGACGGGCACAGAGGTAACTGCCAGGAGGTGTTTTCCCCGTGCAATTAAGTCGCTGTGATCACTAAATGCTTCAGCCAGAGCTGGATCTGTTAATCTACGGAGAAAAAAGGACAAACCAAATCCATTTCTTGTTGGCTTTTCCCTCCTGCCGCAGGATGCCAGCGGTGGGAATTGCTCTCGGTGCGGGCAGGACGGGGGCACACAGCTCGAATTCCAACCTTCTGCTTCCGATATCGCTGCTCCCAGATGCCGACTGCAGCCCCCTGAGCCCCCCAGATCCCTGCAACCCCTGCTCCTTTGGGTTCAGGCTGGCTCCCACGGGGGTTTCTTTGCCCACCCAGGCTTTTACACACTGTGTTTGGAGAAAAGCGGCTGCTGAGTGTGCTGTGGGAGCCGGGGGGTTGCTGCAGCTCCCCGGCGGAGGAAGGGCCGTGTGTCGGGGCGGGCAGCAGCAGCTCCATCGCTGCTCCTCCGCGCTCAGAGCAAACCAAGAGCTGCCTCTAGCGGGGCTTCGCGGGGCTCCAGGCGGGGAGCTCCTGCCCCGGGGACTGCTGCCCGGCCGTGGTGTGTCCCCATCACCCAACAACTGCACGGAGAGGGACCCCACGGCTTCCCATCCCATCCCATCCCCCGCCCGCATCTCCCTTTGTTATCCGCGTTTCCCTGGTCCCCGGCGCGGTGCTGCCCCTCCTGCCACTGTCAGCCCAGATCCCGGCTCTGAGCTCACCTGCGTGTTCTTGTCTTTGGATTCTGCTTGGTACGTAAAAACCTTGACCCAGGCTCCCTTTCAGCTAAACAAAAGAAAGCTTTCGCTGCCGAGATGGCACACCTGGCACTCTGCTGCGTCACTCCAAGGACAGTTTGATGGGAAGCGAAGCACAGGTGCTCCCAGGCAAAGAGAGATCAGCGGGGATGGATGGAAAATGATAAACACGTGAACCATGTGTGCTCCTTTCCAGGGGTGGCTTCAGTGGTGCACCGGGAGGTGTCAGGGACTGAAGGGAACTGGTCCATCCCATTGTCCCCATGCCTGAGGGGTGAAAGGAATGAAGGTTTTGTCTTTACAAACCAGCTGTGGGCCTACTATAGATAAGACTAACACCGAAAGATAAAAGAAACAATGGGAAGAATTCCACCTATTGATGAATGGAATGCAAGAGGTTTGCCCTTACATATCTCTTTAAGTCTACTGATAGACGAATTCGTGTATTGAAAAATGAAAGAAACCATGGTAAAAACTATGAATTCCTGGAACTATGAAATCAAGGGGGGGGGGGGGGGGTGGGTTATACATTAGAAGGGAACCTTAGGTATTCGGCGTTCCGGGAAGTCTGTACCTCTCAAGTACCTCACAGCCAATGGGGAAAGAGAGAGGGAAATGCGGCCGGGAAATTAGGATAAAAAAGGAGGCTGCGCCCTCCAAAATTTTGAGAGACCCCAGGGGAATGCCCCATGGCCTCTCCCTTTATTCGACTAAAGTAAAAGGACTCCTCTGTCTCCTTTTTGGACATAAGCCTCTGGTGTTTGTGGATTAATTTTCCTGACAGGGGTCAGGCTCAGCCCTCGGCACTGTCCCCTCACACCCTGTCTGTGTCCTGTACTGCCTCTAAGGACACCTTTCCAAGCCAGGTGATGCTGGAACATGCTCTGGCTGAGAGCTAAGAGATGGGGCAGCTCATCAGTACAACATATCCCAAGGAGCTATTTTGGACTCGCACAGCCACCAAATTCTGTTTTCTCTTACTCAAAAACCTCTCTGTGACAAACTTTCACTAACTGTCCTCTTCCTTCACCTAGAGAATTAGCAGACAGAAAACCTCATGGTCCTTTTGGAGCTCCCGGCCAGGTGAGCTTCACCAGCATCCATGGGGAGCAGAGGTCTCCTCTCCCACGTGCTGCTGATCCTCTGCACTTCCCCCTTTGTTCAGAGCAAGTCAAGTGACATAAGATTGCCTTGATCACACACCCAGGGGTGCTGCTCTATACTCCTGTGCTTCAGGAATGAGCAACTAGACTGTGAGGCTTCAGAAGAAGGCTGGAAATCCTGGAAACATTGGAATTGAAACGCAGGGAAGAAGACAATGAGATAGAGGCGAATTGACAGCTGAGGCTGACACTCTCAGCCCAAACTCACAGGAGGAAGAGGGGCTGGCCTGTGCTCCCTGCTGCCAGCCGAGGAAGGTCACTGTGGTTGAGGCATGTCAAGAGAATTGCCATTCTCTATGACCACTAATGGTATTTGCAGCTCTGCATTTAAAAATGATGATAAAGGTAATCAAACTGTCAGGAACAAAGACAGATGGGGAGCTCCCTGGAGCCAGTGAGGCATTCCCTGCTTTCCCTTAGCAGCAGCGATTTATATTTCACTCGCACTACGGACTCGGAGCAAAGAGCAGGGCAGAAGAGATTTGCAAAAACACGGTAGGAAGGAGCACACAGACACTGAATTTGTCTCTGCTTGAGCTTCTAGACCTGTTTATGCCATCTTTAGACATCACCAGGAAATGCTGCAGGGGTTATAAACTTTTCCCAGAAAATATTTTGATGAGCAGAAGTCCCTGATGGGATGACAGCCGGTAACTTCCTGCAGCCAGGTGCATCCTGACAAAGAGCGAGCCCCTTTCCCCTTCCTTGTCCTCCCTCTCAAGGCTTTGATGAAGTCCTGCCAGCAGGCAGTGCAGCCCTTCAGATCTATCTGAGCTCTGAGGTTCAAGGTTCTTTCAGAAATACAGCCTGCAACACCAGGAGTGGGAATAAAGAAAGGGGAGAGAGGTGTGAGGACTCTCCAGCTGCAGAGCCATTGACCTCGGCCGGCCAGCCAGGTCCACAGCTCAGGTCTTTGAGGGCTGTGGATCCAGAGCTGTAGAGTGGAGACCTCTCTTGCTATTCTCCGAGTGCTCCCTTTGTCATGGCTCTGGCACCCCTCCTGTCTCCCGTCTTCAGATGTTGTCTCTTTTCTCCTCTTCCCTTTGTGCGGTGTCAGGTCGGCAGCGGGGACAGCTGGCAGCTTTTCCTCCTTTGTGACACGGAGTCATCCAGCACGGGGCTGTGTCTGTGCTGATACCGTATCCACGCAACCTGAGTTCCAAGGATCGTGTTTGCTTTATTTCCGTGGGTTAAAAAAAAGCCCCAAACCCCAGTAAGAAAACAGCCTTGCTCAGAAGAGTTCTAGCAGTTAATTAGTTTCAACATTGCAAGGCCCGCTGCCCAGCAGCTAAAAATCATCGTGTTTGAATGGTGAATTAAGTCAGCCAAGCAATAAATCTGTGCAACAAAACAGTCCCTTTAGCTCAGAGAAGCTCTCTTTCCCCAAAACACTGAGAAATGGCTTTTTCTGAGAGCCCACAAGGTCATCGAATTAATAAAGCATTTCAAGTAATCTATGGAAGTGAAGTGACACCCTGCTGCAAGAGATCTGCTGTTAAAGCCAACTTTCTGTAACAGAGTGTGATGCATACAGGATTTCCAAAGCAAACCTGTCCTCTAATTTAGGACAGTTGTCCAAACTCCTTCATGTCTGTTCTGGTCCACTGTCTTCCTCCCTAGTCATTATTAGGAGAGTTAAGCTTGAGAAAAACTCACAAGAGAAAAAAAAAAAGAAAGGAAAATGAAAACTTGGGATTCTCCCATTGACCAGGCAAGATACTCTGAATATTTTCATGCACCAAAGTGAAGCCACCAAGGAGAGAAAGCAAGTGAAATACTGAAAATCTCTTCAGATAATGGCGGGACAGGCTCACGTGCTTTGCAGTGGCTGCTTTCTGTCCCTTATCACATATAAATACAAAGCTATCATGAGACGGCTGCACCCAGAATATTGGAGCTACTCCTTTGATATGAACAGCACTGGTGTCAGGGCCATTTCCATGACCCAGCACGGACAGCAAGAAGGTCCAAAGCCCAAGAAGCAACACTCAGACATCCAGGCATTAAATAAACAAAAGGAGTTTGACTTCCAGTTAAATTCTGCAGGCTTTGGCTGAACACAGAATGATCTCTCCAGGCAAGGCGGGCACACAAATCCAAGCATGGCCCCATGCTCCAGTTCCTTTCCTGCATGTTTGGGGTGGCCCTGATTTGGGCTGCAGATGAAGCAGCAGTGGGCATGGAAAGGACGAGATGGGTGATGCATTAAGAGATGCTTTGGGGTGGATATTAGGGAAACCTTTCCAGTAGTCTGGGTAGTTTAGCAGGAGAACAGATTGCCTGGGAGATGTGACATCTCTGCCAGCGGCTGTTTTTAGGCCAGGACGGACATCTGTGGCTGAGAGCACGTCCTGGGCGGCCTCTCATGCTCCCTTCAAACCCAGGGCTGTTCTCAGTGTCCTGATCTTTAGAGGAAGAGGAAGTAGCACAGGACAGAATTTTCACTTTCAACTCTTGCAGATGGATCACAAGAGGTCTTCTAGAAGAGCAGGGAGCAGGGAAGGCAGGAGGAACTCCAGCCAGTTATCTCCAACCCCTGTTGTGGAAGTTTGTGTGATGGCAGCCTCTGCCTTGCACTTAGAGCTGAATGTGTGTGTCCCCTTGCTTTCCACTGAAATGGCTTTTTGCAAGTTTGCAGAGCCATTTATATGAAATACATATTTAATAATGTGGTAGCTCAAAGAGGAACCAAATAGGACAAACATAAAGAAGAGCTGGCAATAGCCTCTGCAATATTGTGTCCACTGGGTCCTTTCTTCATGACATCCTAGCCCAGGTTCCATTTGCCTTGGATTCACTCAGTACAAACCTCCTTGAGAGTGTGTCCAGGGGCAGAGCTCTGCCCTCCCTGCGCTGCCAGAGCTCACAGTGACCGTGGTGCCGCGGGCAGCCGAAACCCGAGGGATGCTCATCCCTCTCCAGCCCCTGACAGCGCTGACATCCAAGCCTGGCAGCACACACGACGTGGCTCCAGCCTCTGCCCACTCATTGCCATGCAGCAGAAGCCCCAGATCCCATATGGAGCGTGGCTGCAGATGGATGGACATATGTGGATGCATTCACATCCCCACCGATGGAAAGGTCCCCGTGCAGCCGTAACGCTCGAGTGTGTGGTTTGAGTCTGGGGCAAGAGAGGATTTTTCTCCCATTAAATAAATAAAATACGTTCAGAGCAACTTGGGACAAAGCCATTCTAATCCTTTTATTCTTTCCAAAAGGAAAATGATTCCATATTCAGGGCACTGTGCAAACAATTAATTAGCCTAACGAAAATGAAAGGCCTAATTGCTCAGCATTATTGTGCTCATTGGCAGCCAAGTGTGACCAAAGAATAGGCACTGTTTTACCAGGGATACAGAACAACTTTCCAGCCTTTAGGGCTTTTTTGATATTTCAGCATCTAGCAGAACGATTTTTTTTTGAATGATGGTGTAATTCTCACTTCCACATGCAAAAAAGCTGGCAGTATTTGGAGACATCTGAATGAGCTGCTATCCAATAAAAAAAGAGAAGAGAGACTCAGCTGGTGTGAAATGACCTGGCTGAAGGGAAGTCGATAAAGCTGTAACTTGCCTGAGCTGAATGACACCTTGGCATCTCCACTGTGTCTCCAGCTGGAGACTTCACTCACAGAAGTGCTGTAACATTAAGAAAAAAATGTACTTTTTAAGGCGTGCACCTAAAATTAAAGTACAACCATCCTTAATGCAGCTCCCTTTTCAATGATCTGTTGTAACCAGATGGAAAAGTGCTCTGAATGGATGCAGATGAATTTGTTCACTGTGGATAGGATCCTGAGGGGTCAGGTTACAGGAGCTTTAAAAAAACGGAACTGTTATCATTAATGCATCTCTCATAACAAGGAGATAGAAAGCAGATGCTGAGTATTGACCTAGCCTGAGGACTATGGGTCCAATAATTCTTCCTTTAGGCAGCTGATTCTCATGGGAAAATCCCCAAATATTCAGCTGCAATGCCGTTATTGGCCTTGTGCAGACTGGCAACCAGAGACTCTTTTTTAAAAGCACTGTGGGTGAATTCTGCTCTCATTCACACTTGCACACCCCCATGGAAGGTACTACAGAGGGCTTCTCAGCAAGCTGGATTTTTGGTGTTTGGGGTGAGGGATCACAAAAAGAGAGGTGCTTACAATATAGAATAGCACAATCATGTGAAAAAGGTAAGAAAAAATGAAACAGATTTGTGGCTGAAGGTCACACACACAATGTGAAACAAAGAAGTAAGCAAGGGCCTTCCTGAAACCTTTTCATGTCTGTAACTGTTTGTATATGCAGCTGGGAACAATTATTAGATGCTCTTGAGGACTTTGAGACAAAAAAAATGACAGTGATGTCCAGCAGGAATGGTCCTTCAGATGACTGAATATTCCAGTAACCTCTGTCAGGTTGATTAACAACATTCTGCTGAGCTCAATACAGCTGCTACATAACCTTGGAAAGACAGGCACTCCTCACTTGTAAAACAGAAAACTCCACCAGAACAAGGTTTTTCTTTTCAATTTATTTTGCAAATCTACCAATTCGTTTTACGAAAGTATGAAATCCTACGTGGTTACATTAAAGAGTTACATTACAATCCAGGTAATACAAATAATCACTACAAACTTAGTTTTAGGTACTCTTGGATAACAAGTAGATCTTAGGTTTTTTAAAATGAGTCACAAAGAAGAAATAGAATAGCCTTGTGATTGTCAAAGACTTTAGTTTAAAGCAAGGAAACCACTGTAGATTCTCCTCATCCTACAAAATGTTATGAGAGAAACACTTTCAATGTTAATGTTCAATTAGGTTCATCAAAGAAATTTAAGTGCACACATCTGCTCTCAGGATAACAAGAATAGTTCACAAGTTGTTTGGAAACTGGTGTCAAATTGCATTCTCTGGAAATCACTTTTACCATTTAACATTACCATACTTGCTTCCAGATGCATAAAAATCCTGTGAAATGCACCAGAGCTCCAAATCCTCTCTAATTGAATTCAGTGGGAGTAGGATCAGTTCCTACATTCAGAAGGTACTCCTGATATACCGAAATCCTTACAGAACAACCTCCTTCCCAGGAATGAAATTAATTTAAGGAACAAAATACTGTAGTAATTCAGGAAAACTCTCAGCTTTGCTACACAGCAGTTGACACTGCAACTACACTTCTGAAGACCTTTATGCATGGTCATTCTTTCCTCTCAGACAGCAACAGGATGTATGAAGACACCAGGTAACTGTGCTTAGTAAGAACTCAGAGCTACGTAAATAAAGTATAAAAATCAAAAAAGAGATAAAATCAGTCCAGAAACTGCTCTCCTGACACCCATCTGACACACCTCCAGTGTCATTCTGCTGCCTGTAACCTGCCACTGCTGATGTGACACCTGTCAAGCACAATTGCCTCTTAGGAAGCAATTAAATGGAGTTTAGATTTTGTAGTGGCACCTCTCACTGTGTGTGTATTTAGGGGTAACCCATCCAACGTGCTACTGCTGCATATCATGCAACAGTTTCACAGAAGCAAGGAGAACTGTTTATAGGCAAATAAGGCAGGTGTAGGTACATTCTGATGGCCTGTTGCACAAAGGAGATTAAAACAGATCATTCTCTCTTGTAGCCTTCACCTCTTTCAACCAGTGCATCCTAAAGTGTGCAAACTCCCAAATCTCCCCTCACACATGTGCAACAAACCTGCAGAACCCACTGTAGCACAGAAGTGAAGCCAGCAGCTTCTTTCTTCTAAGAGAAATAGATATTTATCCACAGAGTATCTTTTAACACTGATAACATCAAAAAACTTAAAAGAAACCAGACAGGTCACACAAAACTACACAAACTTTTCACCTGGACATAAAGTGCCATCAAACTATGGAAGCAAAAAAAGAAGTCACTGTTGAGGCAGCTACTCGAAGTGTGTACAGAAGGCTTTATTCCCCTGAAGCAGAAAACATGTGCTACAGTCTTGGAAACGGCACCAAGCTGGTGGGAACGTTACTATAATAAAGGCCAGCAATTTCCTTCCTGACAAACACCACTCTTACCCGACAAGCCAAAGGCAACTAGGGTGATTTAACTGGTGGCTGACTGCAGGAATTTCCCCAGAAGGTAGTTTAAAATGGTAATAGATGCTGTCATTTCCCTCTCTCTGATATGGTAACTATAATTCGTTCAGCCCCTTCGTTCTGAGCATGCATTACCACAGACAGCCCCACCCTGCTATTACCACTGTGCCTGCTTGTTTTCCACCTCTACTCATGTAAATGTAATGTCAAATCCTCTTAAGAATCCTGAGCAGCCCTCCAGAATCACTTGTTCAACTGACATTTCTGTAATAATAAGGGAAGAAAAAAGAGTTGTGTGAAATTAAATGGCGCTCCTGTTGCCAAGTTGTTAAAATTATATGGCAATATGCTTCCAGTAGTTGTAAGAAATTAATTTGTGGAGTGCTTACAAGCTTTACATCTACTAAATCTCAACAGGATATAAAATGCTATTTAAGTGATACAACTTACAAATGTTAAGGAGAAAAAAAAAAAATCAGCACCAAAGAGTGGAAGAAGAAAGTAGACTCTTGTCTGCATTCTGATTCCTGGAGGCTGGATCTCTGCAGCTGAGGAAGCCAGGTGGGAGATCCTTGGCGAAGTACTTGTGTGTGTATGTTAGCACCTGCAGCTCTCCCTTCTGCCACCTCTGCAGCACGTGAGGCTGGGCTCCATCAGTGAATCACTCCACTCCTGCAAACAGTGGCTGGCAAAGAGCTCAGCCAGCCCCCCACTCTCTCTGCCACTGCCTTCTGACAGGACCAGCCAGAGCAGAGGGACTCAGTGTCACTACTTTCACCTGCTTTATTATAATGCTGTTCAGAAAGATGTGCCTGAGACACCTGTCTGTAGATGATAAATTCATTTACTAGTTATGCCACTATGTGATTACTGTCATCCTTTTCTCACAACAATGTCAAATACAATATAAAACTTTGGATTTTCTATAGTGAGTGAAATCAGCAAAGTCAAAAGCCAGGCAGTGCCAGCAGTGCTTCACTGCTCCATTCTGTGGGACAGGACCAGGGTAAGGCGCTTTGGCAATCAGCACCAAGTTTAAGCAACAAGCTTTTAGAATACACACAAGTTTCCTGCAGATGCACAGAAAACTGAGACCTCCTGGTTGTTCTCTAAGCTGCTTTGAAACTACAACAATTCGTCTAATCCAGCAGCAGATCCTGGCACTATTCTTTTCCTAAGTACAGTACACTTTGATAGCAACACAGAAGCACGTGACATAAAACAGATTTGTTCAAGCTCACCATGGTTCTGATGGGCTACACGCACCAAGAGCACAGAACTCAATTCATCAGGACAACAACACTGACTCAAAGGAATTTCAGCTCAACTTCGTGAAGAAAGAAGGAGCTCACAAAGGAAAAGTTGTTATTGCAAGTTGTACTGCTCAGCTTGGTCACTTCTCACACAGATCTGAAGTATCAAAAGCTACCAAGGAGCCAAGGACAAAGAATTCCTGTTTTTAACTATTTTAAATATAGCAAGCCTGCTTTAGAAAGAAAAGCCCCTGCACAATACTCCAAACGGCCTTTTCTAGCAGACTGGAATTGTTAAATCAACACCGACAGAAAATACACATTTCAGAACTAGTTCTGGCACCTTGCAATTTGGAAAACTCTTGTGCACGTGGGACTGAGGCAGCTTGTTTGCAGACCCTTTTCTCACAGTATCCTTGGATCACTCGAGCTTCCTTCACCCTCCTGTGGATCCCTGGGCTCAGCAGGTGCCTTCCTCGGCAGGCACAGAGTGGCAGCTGTCGCGAGACACGGTGTCGATGCCCTGCCCCTGGCACTGGGGGTGGATGGACACCTGCACGGCGATCTCCTGGCCCTGCTCGCTCATGGAGCCATCGTCCGAGTCCCCGGCCGGGGAATCGCTGCGCTTCATCTCCGGGTTCCTGGGGAACAGCGCGGCCTGGGCCCCGCAGCCGGGGGGCTGCTTCTCCTCCTTACCCGCCTCGTCGGGGTCGTCGACGCGCACGGCCTCGAAGATCTCCTCCATGAACGCCCTGCAGTTGAGGATCAGAGGCGGGAGGGGAATGCTCCTGGCGAGCTCTTCGATGTACCGAGCAAACTCCATGGTCTTAAACTGAGTGACTTTGGCCAGCTCGAGCGTTTTGGCCGATGTGATGATAGGGATGCGCTTGGCTATCTCGAAGGCCTTCTGCAGCTTCTCAGCCCCTTCCGTGCGGAAGAACTCATTGATGGCCTTCTCCGTTTTGCGGAGGTGGCTGCTCATCATGCACAGGCGGGTGATGTTCAAAATGAGGGTGATGGCAAAGGCAACGAGGCACACAATCATGTAGTAGATGCTCATGTCCCCTGAGGTGAAGATAACCCTCAGGGTGACTGTGTAGTACAAGGTCTCGTTACGATTAATGCCTGCACACGTGTACCGGCCCCGGTCAGCAAAGCTGACCTTTGTGATGTTGAGGGAATTATCAGCAATCCTCCACCGGTCACCTGCAGAGGGGAAAGAAAGAAACAGAGCTCATGAAACAAAAATCCCAGGGTAAACGTCAACAGGAGTCAAAGCTTGCCAGTAAGCAGGCCACTTCTAGCATAGTAACAGTACACCAAGGACTGAAATGTCCTTTCCGTGCTTGTGACACAGAAAGCCATAACCCACTTACCAATCCTACTGCTTAATGGTAAATTATTCTGCATGCTTGCTACACTGGTTTTACTTCCTTCTCTCATCTGCGCTTTCCAGTGTGCTTCTGGCCTGCTGGTTCTTCCTGACAGGGATCCTAATTCTTAACTAGGGCTTCTCACCCTATGTTAAAAGACTGTCCTCTATAAAGTCTAATTTTCCATACGTTCAGAGTCAAAAGTCAAGTGACCCATGAAAAAGATCAGTCTGTAAATGGCTCTGTTGGCAAAAGAACCCAGAATTTTCTCGAGACAGTTTTCTGCTGAGCATGCAGTGCTGACATGCAAAACCCAAGTAAAAAGAAATCAATACAAGAAGCTTTATCCAGCATTTGCTGTGCATTTATAACACAGGGGGAAAACTGTTTTCATAACTCATTTCTTCTAATTACTCTACTTTGAACTAATCTCCAGATGGCATTATAACTACAAAAAGGTTACTGAATACTTAAGGCAGAAAGATGGCCTCCAACAAGATCCTATCAATTAGTTTGATGACCTTCATTAATACTAACAGAGAAAAACAAATGCATCTCTAAAACATTTTTTTAAAATTGAAAACTGCAGAGACAGAACTATAAGAGCCAATGGCTAGGAAAATATATTCCACTTCAGTTCAAAAGGGTTAAATAGCATGAATTCCATCATTGGCCATTACATAGTGTGTTACTTTCCACAGTCTCACTGGTGCACAAACCAAAAAATAAATGTATTAAGTATGTTTTAAAATATCCAGTAACAAAATTAAAGCACCAACTGCCAGGTCATAAGGTCACAAGCTGTGGAGCATTGTGTTTAATTCATGCATTTGTAAAAATATAATTTAAGCCAGAGCAATAATAAATAAAACCATCAATTAGAATTGGGTAAGATGAAGACTCATTTCTTCTGTATGGAATACTGGGATGACTCCTGAACAATGGGATTCTGTGGGGCACCAAAGCAGGATGGATGGGCTGGAACAGAAGTACTCAGGTGTCATTCCCATGCAACATGTCGGAGGGCAAATGGCTTTGTTTTGCTCTCTCCTTATCTCCCAATTGTAAAAATGGGAGGATAGGAAGAGAAAATTATAATAAAGTCACAGGGGTTTTCCAGTACTGTATAAAAGGGGAATAATGATGGATAGAAAACAGCAGGAAAACTCACCTTCATCTTTCTGTTCAAGCAGGTGTCCTCTGGAGTTATACCAAAGGATATGTTCATACTGGCTGATGTTCAGTTTACATTCAATTAAAATACTGGTCCCTTCTTTGGCTATGATATCATGGTGTGCTGGAGAACTTATTAAAGCTTGAGACACTGCATGAAGTGATGCATTGAAAGACCCAAAAGCAACTGTCCTGTTAAAAGCTACATTTTCCACTGTGAATCCAACTGAAAGATCAGCACTAACAGTCAAAATTAACAGGCAATAGCTGAGCTTCATGGAAAGCTAGTGAAAATTCTTTCATTTAATTTGGAGAAATGAGGTCATATGATATTAAGCTGTCTGTATTGCTCTGAGATAGGAGAGGAGGCTCTTGATTTGTTCTGTGATGGAAAATGTCTGGGATCCAAATGCACTTTCAAGACCATCAATATTTGAAGTGGAAACTGGAAGTGTAACTGAAAAGAAAGATAAAGCAATAAGTTTATTAATGACAGCAAGGTTACCGTGTATTCAAATTTAATTTCCAGTAAACAGATTTCGATTAGCATAATATAAACTGTCAGCTGAGAGGTTCCAAATCAGAGCTTTGCTCAGAACACAGTAATAAAATGAGGGTAAGAAGGCATTAGCACAACCGCCAGTCCACTAGATGTTCATCTCCCCAACCAGATAAATAATCTCCGGAACAATAATCATTAAGGGGAAAAAGGTTTTACAAAAAGAACAAATTGTTCAGACTACTCGAAATGCACAATTATCTTTAAAAGTGGATTCTGCATTTGTTACCAAAGAAAAAGTGCTTTCTTAATAGAGGAAGAAAAGTGAGAAAGAGGATGTAATTTCTGCCTCCCTCTCCAGCAATATCAAAGTGCTTTTAAGCCCTGGTTTTCTAAAGCCAGTCTTTCATTTACCATCCAGAGAAAAACCAAAGCGCACACACACACACATCTGATTTTTAGCATTTACAACTACTTACTTCATTTTAGGGGCACAATTGGTATCAGAGGTCTAAATACTACATAATATGATTTAATTACTTGGAAAAGCCTCCTGGTTGTTATCTACAGCCAGAAGAGGAAGTCCCTTTCTAAATGTCAGGACACTGATGTCTACATATACTTCCTTTTTTGCAATCTCTCTTGCGGCTGCTGCATTTTCTAAGTCTGCTTCCCGTTATTCTTGTTTGTCTTACAATGAGCTCCTGTTGAAAATCTTTTAGTTTATGCTGCTTCATCTCAGCAGTCATATATTCTTCATTGTCTTCTCTACCCAAACTTCATCGCAATGTGAAAAATTGTTTTTGTCTAGGGACAGATACTCTTCAAATTAATGTGCACAAAAGATATTTTAAGACATTAGGATACAGTCTTTAATTTTCTGTCTTTTGCACACATGGATTTTCCTTTTTTACAAGCCAGAATAAAACCAGCTTGCAACAAAATGAGATGACAGTTATAAGAGACAATCTGTAATCAATTTTCCTGGAAGCCTGATTCAAGAAAATTTCTAATCCACTCTGTGTTCCCTGAAGTTACGATTCCATCTAGACTGCTCCAGAGCCTTAAAAAACCATTTACAAAGTACAGAAGCCACAAGCTCAAATGTTATCCTAAAGAATATCTCACTTCATACCATTGTCTGTGTGACCACAAATTTATCATCTTTTCTTCTACAAATAACAGATGTTAGTGGAATGGAATTTCATAAATATCACACCACAAAGGGACCCATTCACTTAATAAATAATGCAGACACTTTTCATCCTTCTAGAATTATTAGTTAACACTATCTAAAGAACTTCTGAAAAATAATGTAATATGTATAAAACCAGGTGATTTCTAGTAATTGTCTCATCAGAGACAAACTAAGCGTATTCAAAAGGGGGAATTCCTCTCATAAGATGCTATCCAGACTGGGAAATTTTTCAGCGAAAGTTAATTTGCAGAAGGTCAAACCAGATTCCAGACTTGACATCTGATGAGAAATGTGTTATCTGACCCATTTCCATTTCTGTTGCAGCTATTGCCAAAACCAGTGTAACAAAGAAGGCAAAGAAGACAGCTGTGTCCAACTCTCCTTCAAGCTTGACTAACCAACTCACACACTGAATCCTGCAAGAGAAACTGGAAAACAGGCTCCCTACTTGTTTCTCTGTAAACAGCAATCCCTTCATCTGCCTTCCTTTTTTTTTTTTTAATCATTGGCCCCACTCTGTTTTCTATCATGCCTCTTGTCCTTTCATTTAAGATGAGACTAGTGCAGAGAACTCAATTACACCATTGTGCTGGAGAAGCTACTTTCCCACAGCTAAACAGTTAAAACCACTATCAAGGCCTCTTTCATTCCTGGTTTTCACCAGCTACACTTCAGGGAAAGTGTTATGGAGTCCTGCTGCCTCTGGAGAAGAGAATCCCATCCACAGCAACAGCACAGGTCTGAAAAGAACCCAGTACTAAGGCTGCTGTTGGTAACACCCATTCTTCTATTTGAGGGAGTGGTTTTAACCTTCCATTTTTAGACCCCGGGTATTTTCAGTGTTTCAGAGCCTGCAAAAGACTGCTGACACTGACCTGCTTGTTTTGGTAACCTTGTGCAGGCTCCTCACAGGCAGGCTGTGGACTGGTAGTAGTTTGTGGACCACTGACATTTGGGTTGCTTTAAAGGTCTGTCACAGCTTGTGGTGGCAAGTGAGGTGCTGTGGTCCCAGACCTTCAGCTGACATCACCCCATGACCCAGCTGCCTTTAGCTAAAAATGCATTTAACAGTTTTTGCATGCATCAGACTTGACTTCGCAGCACCTGATGCAGTTAAAACTGATGACAGTTCTGCAGCAAACACAAACCCTCATCTTCACCCTCGAATCATAAGCACATAATAACTTAGAGTCTTCTAAAACAATAACCTCCTAACTGATACTTTAGATTTATTAGACAATAATCCCAGTGCCTCTTGTACTCTGCCTGTGGTATTGTCATTTGAAATTATTAAATTTGAATTGTTAAGGTTTCCAAGCGTCTGTGACGTTTCTCCTAAATGACATTATGAATCTCACTCATTTATTTAACACAAGAAATACTCAGCAACATTTTCCCTCATAAGAATAATTATCTTCAGTAATTGCATATGCTCTCCACTATACTTGCACTGAGCCTGCATAATGCATAAACCATTGGTGATGGGTCATTTAATTTTACTATTAAATTCTTCGAGGTCTGATTTATTAGAAATTGTTTGTCTTTTGGAAAAGCCATTATTGCTAAGCAGACAATGATCTCTCGCTGCCGAGTGCTGGGAACAATAAAATGATTTGCAAAATCCATATTCTTCATCCATTGCACTTATGCAAAACAGCTGCTGGAGCTGATAAAGGACCCAAAAAGGATAAAGCGTGATCAGTGCCAACATCACAATTCTTCAACAAAGTGTTAAGCTCAAGCGAGATGAAATGTGCCAGAAGAGGAACTGGCTATTTTACAACTGAACCTGAAGCTGAGCTCAACACATTTAACCTTTATTAAACCATAAGTTGTAACAACAAATAGCAGTGGAAAGATAAAAATCTGTGATGCATGCGCTTGTATGAGTCATCCTTGGCTCCTACCCTGAAGAAGTGTATTTGTCTAACTTAGAGCACTCTAAGTAGTCCCACTGAGGTCAGTACTGATAGTACTTAAAATTACACACATTTATACGGCACTGCAAAATTGGGGCCCAAGAGGTTGCAAGTTATATGGTTTTACATTCACTGCTTATAACATCACTTCATACCTGGAGTAACGTGAGGCAATAAACCGAGCCACACCTGACAGAGCACAGGCTGCTGATGTCTGGCAGAAATACCATTTGCAAGCCCCCTCTGACCCTCTGTCAAACCAGGGAGACGCATTTGGCAGAGCCCTGCAGACAGGAACTCTTGGGGGGTTTATGAACATAGCACGGTCTTGACAAGAGCCATTCCGGGTGCTGCCAGCATGGGAGAGGCCGCAGGGAGGGCTCACTTCTGCTGGCACCAGCCAAAGCTCTGCGGGGGAATGGCAGCACCCCCGGCGCAAAAACCAACCTAAGGAGCAAATCCACAGGACACCAGGGCCAGCCTCGCTGGGTGAGGCTGCCTGATGGGATTTGGTGTTTTCCTGCGCACATCCCTTGGCTGCCTGACAGGACACGGTGTTTTGCTGTGCTTATCCCTTGGCCGCCTGACACGGGGCACGGGGTAACTCGCCACGACACGGCATCAGCTGTTCACCAAAACAGGTTTTTTTGCCTTGTCAGCTAAAAACCATCCGGCACAAAGTTCCACTTAGCATTACCCTGTTCCCACAGCCCCAGTATGCTCCAAGTTCACTTGTGGAAAAGCCCTGGTCCCGCCGGGCTGGTGGTGGCAGTGGGACACGCGACACAGCCACACTGCAGCCGAGGGCACCGGGCCACGGGGGGTGACGTCATGCCAGAAACACAAACTCACAGAATGTTCCGAGTTGGAAGAAAACCACAAGGATCATCCAGTCCAAGTCCTGGCCCTGCTCAGGACACCTCAACAATCCCACCCCGTGCTGGACAGTGCTGTCCAAGCGCTCCTGGAGCTCTGGCAGCCTTGGGGCCGTGACCCTTCCCTGGGGAGCCTGGGCAGTGCCCAGCACCCTCTGGGGAAGAACCTTTCCTGATATCCAGCCTGACCCTCCCCTGACACAGCTCCAGCCGTTCCCTGGGTCTTATCCCTGGTCCCACAGAGCAGAGATCGGAGCTGTCCCTCCGCTGCCCCTCGGGAGGAGCTGCAGATCNGCTCTGCGCCGGCCTCGCTGGTCACGGTCCGCCCGGAGCCGCGGGGGCCGCGCCGAGCGCCGACGGTGAGGGGCGGCACGGGGTCAGGGGGCTCTGCGGGGCACAGCGAGCCCCGCGGGGAGAGGCGCTTTGGGGGCCCCTGTGGGGCAGGCGGGACCGTGGGGGGGTGGTGTGGACACCTGGCAGGCTCCTTGTGCGGCAGGAGCCCCACGGGGAGGTTAGGGAACCTGGAGGTGCCACACAGGGCAGCCCTATGTGGGGGTTATGGGACTTCGGGGGTCTCCCGGGGAAGCGGAGGCACAGGGAGGCCTCCAGGGCTGAGGGGTGGGGAGGGTGCCGGGTGACCCGGGGGCCGTGGTCGCTGTGGGATCGCGGTAGTCGCTGTGGAAAGTCCTGGGCAGATGGGGTGGGGGTCCCCAGCCCCACCCGGAGCTGTCCCTTTCCTTCGCTGGAGGCCAGCACTGCCCTGTGGCGGGGCAGCTGCCCCGATTGCATCAGTGAGCGCCTGGCCGGGGACACAGCGTGATGCCGGGGGCCCTGGGGTGCTCGGCTTGGCCCTGCCGGGCCCTGCAAGTCCCTTCAGCCGCAGCTGCTGCCGGAGGAGCCCGCACGGGTGACACGCGGGCCCCGGGACAGCCCCGCTCAGGGGCTCCCCGTCCCCGGGGCGCGATGCTGGGCGGCTGCTGTGGCAGCTGGAGCACATCGCAGCTTCTGGGGGGTGTTGGTGCCCTGCAGTGCTCATCCCCGAGTACTGATGACACCCAGTCGCTGCCCCAGTCGCTGCCTCCCTGCCTGCTCAGCTCTCTGACAGCTGTCCCCATTTGTATCCTACACTCCTCAAAGGGGCCATCCCAAGCGATTTGTTTTCGCTTTTATTTTGGTGGAACATGTAATGCGTTTGGTTATCTGAGGCCCTTTTGTACCGTCATTTGTTTTTCAGAGTTAGCAAACTGTTTTTTTCCCTGCGGAGAGGGTGTGTCAGTTAGATAAAGCCACGTGTCCCTGTGGGACTTTAAACTTCCAAGTATGACATTTCTTCGAGTCAGACATAATTTGGTGCACACACATGTGGGTATATGTGGCAACATTGTCCTGTTTAATTATCTAAAACACCAACGTCATGCTTTTGAACTAGTGTCAAAGTGCAAGGGAGTGCTTATTTTATTTGCTTTGCTTTCTATGGATGTTTGTAGTCATGTCTGAGGAAGAGAGTGGAGAAAATCTGAAAGAAGAAACCTCTTACAAAGATGAAAATGAGCAGAAGACAGAGGAACTTGGCTGCTCTGAGAGCAGTGAAGGGAGAGAACAAGAGACTGTGCCTGTGACTCGGAAAAGACCTGAACCCAAGCCCCCAAGCCAGCCTGCTGCCACAGAAAAGCCTGCAGCTGAAACCATCAAGGTATGTTCCCGTGCTCGCTCAGAATGATGTGATTTCACATTTCATGGCTTTGAACACAGGAGAACTCTGAGCATAAGCCCCACTCCTTTCTGAAAATTCACATTGCTGTTCTCTGAAATGAAAAAGCTGCACAAAAGCCACATGTCACAGACTGCTGCTGTTCCTTTCCTCACCGTAATGCCTGCATCAGTCTTCTGTTTTTCTTCATTAAAGGTCTCAGATCCTCCTGCAGTTCAGACAGGGTGGGGCTACTGGGGAAGCTGGGGGAAATCTCTTCTGTCAACTGCGTCTGCTACCGTAGCTACTGTAGGTAAGACTCTTTCTGGTATTTGATAAATATTTTAATCATGTTTTGTGTCTCAAGCTGGTGCTTTAGAACTTGTTTCTGGAGAAGGGGATTTCAGTTATAGCAGCCATTATTGGAAAAACGTCAAGAGAATTGTTCAAGTAATGGGAAAAGCTTGTACCAAAAGGTACAGTGAGATTAAGGAGATAATGCACAGACAGAACTTTCAAGTTTTTAAGGCGTTTGTGTAATTTTCACCTGGTATTTTAAACTGGTATTCAGCCAGTATTTACAACTTCATTTAAGAGCTGAGATGAAACCTTGGTTCATTACATTGGTAGGCAAGCTGGATAGAAGGGGGTTTTAGTGCTGGTTAAACTGTTTTGAACAGAAGGAATCCAGAATAATAAAAAAGAATATGCAGCTCTAATCCTGTTTCTGTTCTGATTTCTGTCTTCTCTAGGTCAAGGTATTTCAAATGTCATAGAAAAAGCAGAAACAACCCTTGGGATCCCCAGTCCTAGTGAAATCTCATCAGAGTCTAAAGATGCTACAAGAGGTCAGTTTTGTACTGCATAAGAGCAACCTTGAAATGTTTTTCATAAGATTATCAGCCCCAAAATGACATCACCTTACTGTGCACCTTGCACATTGAGATGGATAATAAAAACATAAAATAATACTCTTTTGCTTAGTTCTGTTAGCTCTGAAAAGTAGAGAGGAAAATAATCTGAATTGTAGGCTTGCTCCTGGCTGATATTTGGTGTCTTTTGATTTTCTCCACTCTGTGGCTGACAGGATTTTTTTTTTTTTTGGAAGTCAGGAAGTTAATTTTGTGCCTTCCAATGCAGGAAGCGAGAATCCTGCTGGCAGCAGTGCCGATGCAGCTGATGATGGCAGCTCCTTCCCTATTGCTGGGGCTCTGGAAGTTTTATCAACCATCTCTACTGCTGTCCAAAGCACAGTGAGTGAGTTGGGAGTGCGGGAGAAAATGGGTTTAAGGGAGCTATGAGGCTTTGGCCTTTTATCTGAAACATTGTAAGAGGAAACTTTATTTTGACATTTGTGGGATGCAAGGTGAGAAACTCTTCCAGCCTTCAGACAGCCCTTATCCTGGGCCTTCCTTCTAACTGGCACCTAATGTGAAAAATGTCTTGAATTTTGGTAGTTCTGTATTAAATGTTGGTACATAGCGAAAAAATGCTAACAGTGGATTGTGCAGAGCGTGCATTTCTGTGCATGTCACCTCTATACTCTGTCATCTCTGTGCCTTTCCTTTGGAGCAGCCAGGTAAATGCAGGGTCAGACTCATTCCTGGAGTATTTCCACTGATTTCCACAGAACTATCTAGAGATGAAATCCATTCTCCTCTTCAAAAACCTCTGTGAAACTAGCCCAATTTGCTTGGAAATCAGCTTGCTCCTGTGACCATGAGAAAAGCACTTCAAAGGAAGCCATTACCCTTAGAAACTGCTTTTGTGATCTGCTGTCTTGTCAATTTGCCTGGGAATCTGAAAGAGCTGCAGATGGAAAGCTGGCTTCTGTTTCTGCTTTTAAGGTTTGAACAAAAGTTAGCAATCAAAATCCACAGGTCTGGTGTTTTCTCATTGGAAGGATGAGAACTAAATACTGCAGTGTGCTGAGAACCAGCTTGTTCAGAAACTAAAAATGTATTTTCCATCAGATTGCTGCAGCTGTCTGGGTGCTGTAATAAGCTGTTGGTTGATAACGTGTTGTGGCTCTTTCCATGTCCTGCTGCCCTTTTTTTGATGATTAGGGTTGAATTTTAGGGTGACAAGGACCAATTTGGCTTTTATGTGAGTGCCCAGCATAAGATTGCTGATAAAACCCTCCCAATTCAATTTCTTCCATTGTGTAATCTTCTCTGAGTTTTATGTGCTGTCTTTATCCAAATCTGATTCCTAGGGTAAAAGTGTTATTAGTGGAGGTCTGGATGCCTTGGAATTCATCGGGAAAAAGACAATGGATGTAATAGCTGAGGGAGACCCTGGATTCAAAAAAACAAAGGGCCTAATAAACAGAACCTCCACGTTATCTCAGGTACAGCAGTTCCCTATCAGCACCTCATTGGTTTCTCTCATCTCTTCTCCCTTCTTTTGTGGTCCTGTCATTAAGCAACCATTTTTGCTATTGAGCCAAAAGCCTTCTCCTCCTGTATTCTCTCTCTCCTGGCACTGTCACGAGGCCTCTGCTTTTCTTTTTCAGGTCTTACGAGAGGCAAAGGAGAAAGAAGAGCAGCAGACAGCTACTGAGGTTACCATGGCTACTGAGAAGAAAGCCCATTATGGGTTACTGTTTGATGAGTTTCAGGGTCTTTCACATCTGGAGGCCTTAGAGATGCTTTCCAGAGAGAGTGAATCAAAGGTAATGGCCTTGAGCATTTTGCTTTCTATTTTGAGTTCAGCTGAACAGGGGAAAAAAGATTAGAAATATATGTATATACATGTAAAATCAAGTGCTCAGAACTTGCTGTAAAATGATTACAGAACTTCGCTTTGATCCTTGCATTAGGATCTGGTGTTTACCTTGGGAGCAGTTTGTCCTGTCCTCAGCTCCTAAAGCCATTCCCTTTACCCCAGCCAGCCTCAGTTCCTGCAGGTGTCCAACTTTTCACAAGTTACTCTCCTCACACCCGCTGGTTTGCTGCCTTGGCCTGCATTTTCCATCCTATTGGATGGATTTATTGATTCTCTCTTTGGCTGTACTGCCCCTCACCAGGTGAAAGCAGTTCTGAATGCCCTCTCTGGAGAGAAGTTGGACGCACTGCAAGAGGAAATGGAACAACTCAAAGAAGCATTTTCTTTACCTGAATTCTTTGAAGAAGAAGAGGAAGAAAAGAAGGGTAAGAGAGCCCCAGATTCTGAGGAGAGAAGCTGGTCCTCAGTGCAGAACCAGCCAGCCCTGATCAGTAGCAATGGGCATGATGCCAAATGTAAGTTATTCTTTAGCTGGATGTTTAAGCCTGAAGCCGTCTGTGTCCAGGGGCGTGACAGGTAGCAACACCCTTCATCTCTGGAAAGCTGCTGTGCAGTAATTCCATAGCAGGAGTGATTTCTTGCCAGAGCAGGATTAGAGTTGTTTGACTCGTGGGCAGTTCATACAACTGACCCAGAGCCAAGATGCAAATTCAGAGGGAGAGTGGGTTTCCTTGACCAGGAAGGAAAAACTGTGAACAGAGTTGTCCAACATGTAGGAAAGCAAAAAGGCTTTTTATTTGTTTTTTAAATGAGAGTTAGCCACACAGAGCAAAAGATTCAGAGGTACCTTCGCACACAAGAGCCCTGATTCTTGAGAATTACATGGATTTAAATGTAAATTTCTTGCATTGCTTTTACCTAAATGCTCATCAGGGAGAGCTTACACACCTGCACTTGCTATCATTCAACATTTAATGTATCTTTTATATTTGCACATAATGGATCTCACATCTGCTGTGCCATATATAATAGGAGAACCATAGGCTCTAAGTGATAGTTCAGACTCTCCAAGGTGATGTGCAAGTTAGTGTGTTATAAAAGGCTGCCTGTAAAAAAATTAAAAAAAAAAAAAGGAGTTACCTTAGCTACAAAACCAGAATTGAGAAAGCAAGAACTAACCTACAGGCACTGATGTCTCCACCTTTGCAGAACTCACCTTAGAAATTGTATTTGAAAAGACTGGGTTTGATGCGTTCTTGCCTGAGGTGATGATTCAAAGAGAAATAAAGGAAACAGTTGACAGACTTGTGCAGAACTAGTTGTGCATTGAAGTGCTGCTTATTCCTGAATCTGTCCTTTGTGTGGATTCTTTAACCTTTCCTGGCCTTTAGGAGACGAGGAGTTCACAAAAGAAGTAACAGAGCTGTTTTCAGAATTGCACATCTCCTCCAAGCCAGAAAAAGTGATCACAGTGAGTTATTTTCCATATTCTAAAAGCTGGAGAGTTTCCTCACTGGAAGGGCTTCTCTTCACCTCCTTTGCTTGGGAAAATATCAAATGCATGAAAACAAGCTATATTTTAGATCTTTTGGCAATGGTAGGCAAAGGAGATGGGCCTTTAACGTTACGGGTTAGAATTATGTGAACCTTCAGCCACCACAGTGAAAAAACCTACAGTCATGAACTGAAGGCCTCCTCTTGGTAGAAAGCACTTGGTTTTACTGTGTTCAGGAGCTGGTATGAGGAAGAATCGCCTTTCTTGCCATCATTTCACTACCTTTCAGATCCACCAAGTGGCAGCAGCATGCTGCAGACCTGTTTTTAAAGCACCTCTGATAGCCTGGTCTTGTTGGTAATCTCCAGCCCCTGGTGCTAGAGAAACAACTGCCCTCAACTATATCCGTGCAGCCAAACTTTTGCAAAATCCTGAAGGCACTGGGATTATTTGTCCTGGTTCTTCTCAGAAGCTCAAAAGGAGTTGTAGCTGCTTCTTTCCTCTGGAGAGGGCCAATACTCCATTGTCTTGTGGTGTGCAGGGGGGCTTCCTTCCAGTCTTTAAATATTATGGCACATCTTGCTCCAGGTGAGGACATCTGCTCATGAGTGGATAGCACAATTCAACAGCAGTCTTTCTAAAGAAGAAAAAGAAAGTGAAGAAAACCAAGAAGCAGAATCTAGAGATGGTGACCAGGATGCTAAGAAATCAGTAGAGGTAACTGAGCAATCAAGGAAAAGAATATCTGCCTGCAGAATGTTTATCTGGCTGCTGAGTTACGGTTGTGACTCACAGGGTGTATGGGTTTCTATTTCTGCGTGGGTTCTGAGGTCTGAAAGGGCAGAGTAGTGATAGTATGTTGTGTGATTGACTTGTTTTAAATAATAAAAGCTGCTAGTTTTTGTATGGTATGGGGAATTTTTGTCACTCTTGCAGGATATTCATGCGTTTGCCATAAGAAGCCTGGCAGAACTGACAGCCTGCTCCATTGAAATGTTTCACAAAACTGCAGCTTTGTTTCTCTATGGTCAGAAACAGGAGGTGACAGCCACAGACAGAGCCAAGTCCCTTTCACAGTGAGTGCATCTCTCAGTAAATGGATAGCATACAATTACTGATTAAACTGTCCAATAATTCTTTGGAAATCCATGCAATGCGGGGCTCTTGAATAATGCATAGGTGTTTAAATTTGGGAATTGGGCAAATTTGTGAATTTCTGATGGGTGGCATCATTATCTTTTAGCAGAACTCAGCTGTCTCTTTCCAGCTTAAAGACATTTCTTGATAAGAAAAAGGAAACCCTTCTTGAAAGCTTTGTGTAGCCTAGAAGAATATTTGCCCTAAGCTTGTGCTAGTCAGTAGGCAGAGATTTAAAACATGACAAAGCAGTTGTATAGAAGTGATTGCTGATCACCTCTCTGTTAATCATTTAGGATGCTTGGCACGTGAGATGGCAAAATTACTGCTCAGGAGACACTTGGCATGTGTCTGAAATGTGCAGTACTTTCTAATTCAGAAAATGACACTTGCCAGTAAAAAAAAGGCAAGTTAGTACTGTTCCTTCTGGAATGGATGTGTCTGTCCTCTGAGTGCTCTTTAAGATCTTCTGCTTTAATTATTTATTTGCCCATCTTTCCACTCTCTATTTTATTTGGGAAACCGATGAATCTTCATACACCATTTATATGTTCTATATCAATTTTGGTATAATTTAACTTAAAAAGCATGGAAACAAGGCATTTATGTTTTAGAGGAATGCAGAAAGGAACTTCATCTTGAGGACTTTGTTTACTTCATTGTTTCCTGTGTCTTCCTCCACAGACTGACGATCATGCTGTGTAAAGAACTGTCAGCTTTCTCTAAAGAGTTCACAACGTGCTTAACAACTGCAGGGGTAAGAGTTACACCACAGCTCTTAGGAATGAGATGTGGTTATTTGATAACAGCCTTGGGATCTCTGCCATGAAGTGCTTTTTTTTTTTTTTTTTTATGTTTACATATGTAGTTTTTTCCCTGTGAACTGATCTTCTAGGCCAGGGTTCCTCAACTTTTGGCAGCTGAGCTTTTGAGAGGCTCCTGCTGCATTCAGCCTGGCACGGAGTGGGGGTGGGAATTGATGCTCACCGTGTTAAGGAGACAGAGGCAAAAAAGGTTTGTGAGCCCGTTTTGGGTTTTCCAAAGTACTTGGGTGTTCCTGAAGATTGTATCATCATCTCTGGATTCTCCAGTTGTCCCCAGCTCATTTGAAGGTGTGATGTGTATTTATACCCAACCTGTGCTGGCCACATGCAGCTTACTTTGTTCTTATTTGCATGCTACAAGGCTGCTAAGCTTCTGGCTTAGCTTTCCTCTGGTTAAGGGAGCAGTGGTGGTTTTAAACTTACTGAGGATTTAGGCTTATCTTGCTTGAGGAAATGTGATCAAATTTTCAATCAGGATAATGTATGTCTGATCTCTGCAGGTCAAAGAGAAAGCAGATGTGCTTAATCCCTTAATCACTGGAGTGTTTTTGGAGGTCAGTTATGCTAACATTAAAACTTTAAGCTAATACTTTAAAAATAGATATGCTGGTTCCTCCCACTTCAGGATCCTTATGCATGCCGAGTTCTCTAACCCATGGTCTAAAATTGTGCTTACCTGTCTAATAACTTGAAAGTTTTGATAAATGTCTGTAGATTTGCACAAGAGATGAGTTACTTAGTGAGGAGTGAGTGTCAGCTCACAGTTATGATGGGTCAGGAGACACATATTAAATTCAGCAGTCTGCATTTTTACAATTTAAATGTCCAAAGTCAGACCTTAGACAAGTTCAGAAATTAGCATGCAAGAGTCCCAACACTTCCTTACTGTTAAGTTGGTTCTCAAGCTTGCAGAGCTCTGAGGTGTGGTAGGAAAGGGGTGTTTCATGTTCATGTGTTCTTCCTTCCTGCACAGCGTGCTATGCTTCACTTAGAAATAAACACTTTTCTTCTTTTGCTGAGAACAGTATCCTGCATTTGGATTGGAACTGATCTTGTTTGGCAGTCTTTAAGCCAGTTGCTTTTTTCTGCCTAGGGGCATAAAGCCCCTCAAAAACTGGATAGAAAATTGATTTCTAGAATGAAGCCTTTAAAATCCAACAAGCACTAGGCTTCTGTTTTTTCTGTGCAATAATCAATGCTGTTTGAAATGAGTATGTGGTGAGTAAAGCTGATTGGTAGCATAGTTATTCATGTGTGTATTTTGATTTTTGTTTTCACAGGCTTCAAACAGTGCTTCCTACATCCAAGATGCCTTCCAGCTCTTGCTGCCTGTACTGCAGATCTCTCTTATTGAGGCTAGAATGGAACTATCACAGTAATAAAAATCCTTCTAATTAAGAACTTTTCGACCTTCCCACTCCATAGTTTCCATGCTGGAGAATGATGTAATGGCTCTTATTAAAGGGAAAAAGATGAACTCCTGTTCACTGCTGCTGCAAGAATGGTGATTAAGTGCAGTCTGGCAATGACAGCTCTTACAGCACACTGAGAGATGTGATTAGCATAGTCCAGGCTGGTGGACAATGTGACAGACTAAAAGTGCAGATTGCTTCTCTGTTTCATGGACTGTCTGTATCTTTTCACGGAAATCTCTCTGCTGTATGTGTTAACAAGCTCTTTGTGTTCACAGTCCAGAGAGCTTCTCCATTGCTGAAGAGAAGAGTAGCAGCTGGCTAGTTAGAGTTAGCTAAAATCATGGTGTGATTTTTAAGTCAGACCTAATTGGGTTCCTGATAGCTCTGCATTCGTGTTGAAGTGAATATTGGATAGGAGGTGTAAGAAAAGGCAAATTTTTATGATTATGAACCTTGCAGTTCCTAGGCTGGGCAGAACAGAGCAGAGAGGATTCCTGATCAAGCTGTTGTTGCTGAAGAGAAGCTCAGCTTCCTGAAGATGTCTGTATTGTCTCGGGGATGTGGGACAGGGACTCTCACCAGGGGGCTGTTTCTCATTCTCTCACGCTGTGCTTGCTTCAGCACGAGCTGGGAAAATGCTGATCTGGCCCTGAGAATGCAGGCACTTGGCTTTATAGCAATAAATGAGAACTGACTAAAAGGGATTGATTCGTGTTTGGGCAATTTAATGAGAGAATTCAGCAGGAGGATTCCCCTTTTTCAGTGCAGCTTGACATGTCAGCCACAGACTGTTCACAGACTCACATACTGCTTTGTCTTCTCCTTCTGTGGGAAAACACTATAACGCAATGCTCCTTCTTGGAAGGGATATATTAAAGTCAGGGACAGAGGAAGCAATTTGGGTTCTGTTAGTAGGAGTCCTAATTTGCCTCAGAAGCTGCTCCACGTATGGTATCTGTTTCTTTGTGCTGTGCAAGTTCTCTGCTTTGTTCCTTTACCTTTTGAGCCTGCCCATGGGGAGGCAGCAGCCTCTGCTGGAATCACAAGAGCAGAAATGCGCAGCTAAAATGGAATTTCAAGAAGTCCACAATAGCTAACCAGAGGTGACTGAGTGTCACACCTGCCTCTGCACTTGCTCATTGGTAACAATGATGCTCAAATCCCCTTTTGAAAATCCTCTGGGTTTTAGCAGGTCTTGCACATCTCTGCTATACTGAAGGCTTAGAACATTCCTCTGCTCTAGTTGTGCAGTAGAGAAGTGTTTTTTGTATTAGAATACCTTTTGGCTAATGCTCTGATTTTATATGTATGGAAAAAGCCCTGCCTTAGTCATGGTTAGACTGATCAGATCTCTAAAGGGAGAGCTTTTTCTTGCATCCTAAAACTGGACTTGAAAGGACTGTGTTTGGGGTAAAAAAATCTGCACTACAATAAAATCTGTATTTTTTCCTCTTTTGGTTGATAGCATTATTAAATAAAGGATTTGTTTTGACAACCGTTTCACTTAAAAGCTGTCAGGTAGCAGTGGGCACGAATTAAATAAAAGAACAGTAGGTTTTTTTCTCAGCCCTGACTGCATCTTTTGGGGCAGAGCTGGGTGCAGCTCTGGGGCCAGGACAGCTGGGATTTTTCTCATGGCAGGAAAGAGTGCTCTGAACCCAGGCTGGGGAGTGAGAGCTCTCACAGATGAGCTCCCAGTTCCTGTGTCAGTGCAAAAAGGCAGCTTTGCTCCTGCCAGAAAGCCAAAATGTACAGAAATGTCAGAAGAGAAGAAATAAAGGTAATGGGGTTTTATGAAGCAGCAGCTGCTTTTTGCAGATAAATTCTACTGACCTGCAGTGCTTTAGTGTAGAGTAGTTTAATAATTAAAGGAAATGAGGTGATTTTTTTTAAAAAACATGCCGACAGTAATTCCTTCAGTCATGTGCCCACCTGGATTTTGTTATAGCAGCCAATAATCAAACGTGCACCAGCTTCATTTGTGTGCCACTGCAGGGACTGCAATAGATAGACAACAAAAACAGTTCCACAGTTGCTGAAATCTTTCTGCCCAAAGGATTCATCAGAATCTGGCATCCAACTGTCTGGAGGTCTTCCTGCTTGGCCTTGCCTTCCGTGTGAACCTAATGAGAGCTGACAGTAATTTGAGCACTTCTGGTAGTGTTTGGGGAGGTGAGAGGTGGCTGAGAATAGATAAGAGTCAGCTAAGATGCTGGCAGTGACTTGGAGGGGAAAAAAAAAAAAGCTTTCCACAGTTGTTTCTTTTCCTTGGGAGTGATTCTGTTAGTTGCAGCTGTAAAAGCTGCTTCCTGGCAGCTGCTGTGGAAAGGTTTAAAACTTAAAAAAGGCTTGGTCTTCCCAATGGGCTTGGGGATGTGCTCCCAGGCCTTGCCCAACCACCTTGCCAGGGACTCATTTTCCATTACGAAAACGCGTGTGTTCAGTCGCAGCAGAACCTCTGGCAGGATGAGCAGTTGTCCTCGTTTGGAAGAAGCAGCAGCTTTGCTGCCACTGGTGGCCCTGACTAAAGAGACACCTGTCCCAGGTCACCCACAGCACAAATTAAAGGGCCTGACTCAGAGGCAGGAAGGGGGGAGCTGGTGGCAGGAGGAGGAGGGCTCTGGCATTTCCTTCTCAGGTGTGTACATTGAATCCAAAATAAAGAGTGGTCTGTGATGACGTGACTCAAGCAGAGATGGGTGTTCTGTAGTCAAAGACCCCTTGACACAGAAACAAAGGACACAAGATGCCTGTGTGGTGCCAGTCCATGTTTCCTGGGAGTCTCCTGTGGCAGCAGCTCAAGGGTACCACGCACTGGTGGTTTGGGTGCTGGCTGGCAGGTGCTTTCCCTCCTTCAAGGGCAGCTTTGTGCCTGCTGCAGGGTGAGAGCAGAGCCTGTGCAGGCTGTGGGCTGGGACCTGGAGGTGTCCCTGGCTGCCACTCTGCTGTCCTGCTGGGGGTGGCAGCCACCCGTGTGCTGGAAGATGCTGGTGGCTGCAGCCTGGCCGGCTGGTCGGGATGGTCCTGGTTCTCTGGGTGATGCTTTGTGTCCCCGTGTCCAGAGAGCAACGGCAGGGCTGTCCCCTGGGCTGCTCTCACTGCAGGGTGCTGGAGGCATCAGAGCCCAGCTGGGGCTGGCAGGGAGTGAGCAATGAGGTCACCAGCTAAAAATAAGTTTGAGTTTGGAATTTGTGGGGGAGGATCCTTCTAAGGTGGCAGGTGCTGCTCAGAGGCATGGGTTGGATGCCAGTGATGGTCCCAACACTGAACAGATCCTCCCTGGATTTCAGGGTGCTCCACCAAATTCCCTGGCTGCACCGACCTGGCAGCTGTGTCATACTGGCACAGATGGGATTGCTGCCATCTTTTATCCCAAGACTAAGTGCTGGCAGCAGGAGTTCCCCGAGTGATTTGTGTGTGAGCTGAAGCATCTGTGCAAGAGCACCAGAGCTATTGATTGCAAACTGGGCAGCAACAGGGACTCTGTCACTGGCTTGGCTGAGCTGCTCCAGGGTTTATCCACCTTGGACCTTAAAACCCACCCCTCATTTGTGACCTAAACCTACCAATGGGGCTCTTGCTCTGGGATTGGGGCCAGTGCAGTCTGTGGTGGAGGAGGCCTGGGGCAGACACAGCCAGGTTTGTAGGACAAGGGACTTCTGCAGAGCTGCTTCCTCCCTGCACGGGTTACCCAGGGTTAGGTTCACTCTGCGGGAGGGGGCTCCACACACCCTGCAATTACTGTAAATGAAAGTCAAATGATTGTGGGAGCAACTTTGTTGTAGAGTTGAAGGCGTTAAATGGGGCAAATCTTACGGGAGAGCTAATTCCTTTTATTAGGTGGGGAAAACAAATTAGCTGGGTACACAAGCCCTTTCTGACAGTATTGTTACTGTTATTATCCCGTACTGGGGCTGCTGGAAATGAGGGCATTGCATTAGAGGGAAGGCACATTATGCAAGTGTTTAGACGTGCTGGTAACTGCTCTCTGCTGACAGGTATTTACTTAATGATACGTTGGAGTGAGAGCCAGCAGTAAGGACAAGCATCGGAGGGAGCTGGAAGTGCTGAGCTTTGCCTGGTCCAGCCTTGCCTGGACCTCCTGGAGCTGCCTGACACCTCCCACCCACAGTAAGCATCCCCCAAAGCCCCTTTTCTGTATTTCCAGCAGAAGTCCTGACCACAGCACATTCCCAGACTGAGTCCCCAGTGCTCTCCCTGGTTCCAGGGCTGGTCCCCATGGATGTCTGCAGCTTCAAGAGCTGCCCTGACTTGCTTGCAAAAGGTCTTTCTGCTCCTGCCCGTGCTGGAGGCAATGCCTCTTGTGGGTACCAATGGGACTGGTCATGCTTCCGGTGTCATGTGCTGTCCATGACGGATGGCAGAGCCAGTTTTTCTGCTCCAAAAGTGGGGCTGGGGAGGAGACCGCAACACTCAAATACCCGGAGCCCTGGCTGCTGCCAGCCAGGCATCGAGGAGATCCCTTCTTTTTCAGCTCCAGGTAAGGCCCTTCCCTTTCTCCCTTGTGCCATCCAGGGAATTTACAGACTCACCTGTGTATTTTACAGGCTGGAGAAGCAGAGCAGGAGGGCAGGGTGAATGAGGGTGCAGCAGGAGCATCCCTGGGACAGCTTGTGCTCCACATGGTCTTGGGGATGGCAATGGGGGCCTGAGCCTTGTGGGAAGGACACAGTCCCCTGGCTGAGATGGGAGTGGGCTCACTGTGACCCTGTTGTGCCTGGGGGGGGGTAAGGCCAGCCAGGCTTCATCTGGAAGGGTGTGAACACACAGGTTTGCTCCGTTAGCCAGAGGTCTGATCCAGCTGCACCTCATGCTTGGCTTGGCTATGGACAATTGCAGCTGGTCTGTGGGGACCATCAGCTGGTCGCTGGGTTTTGCTGATTTGTCTGCCTGGGCTTTGGGAAACCAGCTCATCTGGGGCAGGCAAACCTGCCTGCCCAAAACACGAGGTGGCTGAGGCTCCAGAGGAACAGGCAAAACTGGATCTGCTGGTCCGGGATGGGATGGAATGGGATAAAGCCGAGTGTTGGCAGCCACCAGGAGCCAGCACCCAGGGCAGGGGCTGCACAGGGTGCTGGGTGGCACCCCCCAGGCAGGAGCTTGTCAGAGCCCACCTCAGCTCTTGGAAATCAGCTAGGTTGGTCCCCAGGGGCAGGGGTAGCAGTGCAGGGGGGACTTAAGGGGTTTTAACCCCCCCACAGAGGCATTTTTTGGCATGTATTGGGGCAGCACTACCCCTTCCCAGCCCTGGCTGCTGGACTTTGGTCTGGTTGTCCATCTCCTAGTGCAAAGCTTGATGTCCACCTCTGTGTACCTTGTGCCTTCCCCCTCTGCTCCCCTCTGGCAGTGAAGGCACAAGGCAGGGGCATCCTCATGGATTCAGGGCTGGGCACGCCATGGGAGCTGTGGGGCAGCTTTGGTGAGCAGGACCTGGGGTCAGAGCGTCACCTACACCTTCTCCTGCCCCTTCCCAGGGGCTGCCTTTTCTTTTGTTAATGTTTGATTATTTTTAATGATTTTAGATTAAAATGTGATTATTTTCAATTAGTAGGTACACTTCTTAATTACGGAGATGAATTAGATTGCTGTTCATTATTAATTAGATTTTAACTTTGCACTGATTACATCTTTTATCAGTCACTTCCCACACTTCTTTCCTTCCCATCCAAACTCCCTCTCCCCTGATGCCATCCCAAATCCCACTGCTTCCTGCTCCCCTGCAGCATCCCGGGGGTTCAAAAACCTACCTAGAAAATACAAATCAATGTTATCGGCTCAGAGGCTGTGACTGGCTCCTTCAAAAGGGCCAATAATACCAACCAGATGATGTCATTTTGTGGCTAAAAACCATTAGAAGGAAGCATTAATATTCTGCCTGCCTCCACCACTGGCTGGAAGAGAAACTATTTCCTAATGACCTGCTGCAGCAGGGAAGGATCCTGCTCTTCCCAGCAAGCAGAAGGGACCTGATCCTCACCCCTGCTGCCCTGTTTGTGTATGAGAGGGAGGGTTTGACCTGCCCAGGCTATTTCATAGGCTTTGTTTGGGCCTCCTATTTTTAAAGCAAGCTGTTTTCTTTCCTTTCTTTTCATCTGTCACCTTTCAGGCACCTAATCAATGCTTGGGAGTTTTCTTACCCTTGCTCTTGGCTTTTCCTCTGCTTGCTGCTGTCTCCATCTCCCTCTCTGCCATCACCCTGTCCCTCAGGGAAGGTTTCCTTTCTGCTGGGGATTCCTAGGAGCCCCCACACCTGCTCTTTATTGTTTCTTCCTCATTTAATTTGAAATATTTCTGTAATTTGCACCTGATCATGGTGGGGGGATTAGACATCTCCCTGCACATTTGCCCTGAAATTTCTCTGCTTCCATTACTCTCCAATTGCTGCTTCCCCGGGCAGAGGGCAGGGGGGGTTGCCTGGGTGGGCACAAGGCCTGGTCCTTTTGGTTTTTGTGCAGTCCACAGATTGTTTGATCTCCCTCCCTGCTGTTTTGGGGGGTTGGAAGTGCACAGGGTCTCTGTGAAAACTGAATGTTCCAGGAAAGCGTTTTCATCCCTGAAAAGCTCACCTTGCTCCACTCTCCTGTTGCTCCTTCAGGTCCTCTCTGTGCCCTAGGTGTGACCGTCTCGTGCCCCAGAGCTCTTTGGCTTTGGTGAAATGTCGACAATCCTGAAATGTGAGTGTTTGGTGTGGGCCCAGGGGCACCTGCTGGGTTTGTGTGTGCTGCATGCTGCACGCTGACAATGAACCTTCCTCTGTGCCCTGCTGTAGGGTTTGGACGGGAAGATAAGGAGAGAGAGGAGAAGGACAAGAAAGAGAAGGAAGAAAAGGAGAAGGAAGAGACTGAGGGAGAAAAAGAGAAGGAGAAGCAGAAGAGGAGGAAGAAGGAAGAGGAAAAGGTAGGGGAATGATGGAGTTTTCTGCAGAGCCATTTACATCCTGGCGGTAAAGGGAAGTCTGACCCATGGCAACCCCACGCCTGTGGCAGATGGAGCTATGCCATCCACAGCCCAGAAATCACACTGTGTCCATGGCTTTTCCACTGAGACACAGCTGTCTCCTTGCTCCCAACATTCCTAGTTAGTTCTCCCTCCTTTCTCTCTCCAAATGGGATGCTGGTGTGGACAGCAATGCTGCCTGCACTGCACACACCATGAAATCCTTGCTCTTGGCTCTGGAGGGCTCTGTGGGGCCATGGTCACACGAGGCTCCACAGCAGCACCAGTGGTGCCAAGCCTGGCTCTAGATACCCAAAGGACCAGGAGTCACTCTGACTTGAAGCTCTAGCTCGAACAGCAAAAAGAGTGCCAGGGTTCCCGGTGATGCTTGTCCCTCTCTCTTCACCCCAGCAGGGAGATGGGGAAGGGGAAAGGAGCAGCAGCAGCTCTGCCAGCGACCTGGAGGAGGTAACCTCACCCCCAGCTCTGTGCTGGGGCCTGGCTCCCCCCTGCACCCCAGCCCTGTGGGGTTGGCACCTACAAACCCCTCTGTGGATGCTATCAAATACCTGGGATGGGACACTCAGCACTCCCCTCACATGCTGTCCCTTTTCTTTTTGTTCCTGCCCCAGGACCAAGGCATTGCCAAGGATGATGAGAAGGAAGACAAGGATTAGTCTGCGCACGCCCTGGGCACGCCGAGGAGGTGGAGATGTAAACAGCAGCTTGTGCTGGAGGGCAACTGGGCCACTCTTAGCCAAATAAAGATGTTGTGGCCTCCAAAGAGAAATGCTATTTGTTCATCCAGTCACGCTGCCTACCCCGTGCTATCTGTCCTTCTGCAGAAGGAAACAGTCAAGGAAAGGCAAGAGGTGGGGAGCTGGGACCTGGGTGAGCAGATTTTGTCCAAGACCTTGATAGACTCTGGAGACAAATCCAGGGGCTCTGTCTGCCTGGCTCTGCATAGTCCCCCCAGATTTGGCAGCACCAACATCCTCCCTGTGCCCTCCACGCCGCTTGTTGTGGGATGGAGCAACCCGAGTCTGCTGGGAACAGATGCCTGATGCTGTGCTGAGCTGTTAAAACTGATTTCAAATTCATCAAAAACAACTGGAAAGCAGTTATAGGGGGGAAAAACCCCGACAAACCTCTCTCTTTTTGCAGCACTGACCCCAGCGCAGGGACCGCGCCTGTGCCTCCCCAGCCCCGCCGCAGCCGCCGAGGGCTGGCATCGGGCGCGGCGCCAGGAAAAAAAACAAGGGGAAAAAATTAGGAAAAATGAGCTGGCACCGCCATCTACCGGGGATGGGACGTCTGGCAGAGGGGCCACGGGTTTCATAACCGCTCGGCTGTTTTGTAAGGTTCCCGCAGCGCTCCGGGGGCAGGGAGCGCTCCGGGGGCAGGGAGAGAACCGGGAGAAGGGAGAGAACCGGGAGAAGGGAGCGCCCTGGAGGCATGGAGACCACCGGGGACAGGGAGAGCACCGGGAGCAGGGGGCGTTCCAAGGACAGGGAGAGCATTGGGAGCAGGGAGCGTTCCGGGAGCAGGGATAGCACCGGGAGCAGGGATAGCACCGGGAGCAGGGAGCGTTGCGGAGGCCCAGGCTGCTGGCAGGGTCCAGCCAGCGGCAAAAGGGACCTCAGAGGGAGACACGGGACCAGAACCCCGACCCACTGCTGCTGCCGGCAGAATTAGGCCAAGCCCAGAAGTCTCACCATCAATAAAAACTTCATTGCAAACTTGAGCATAAGCTCTCCCCGCTGCCTTGCTTTGTTTTCCTTAAGAAGTCTATTTTTATGAGTATTTTCTTGAGTAATGCAGATTTCAGGCAAACTAGAGATTAAAAGTCAACACCGCAGAGGATTTTACTTGAAACCACAGAATGTGGCTTTGGATATTCTTTCCATGGAACAAATGCAGCCGGCTCTTGTATAAGCACAACAAACAGCAGGAAAGATGCTGAGGAATGTTGTCTTAATTATCCAGAACAAAGATTAAAGGGAAAACATGAAGATGGGAAAAAGAAACAACCCCAAAAGCTAAACTGGGTTTCAATGAGCTGGTTTGGCTTCAGCAGGGAAGGATTGATTTTAACTGCCTTATTGCTTCATGAAGCCTTGGGCGCATTAATGTAAAATAATCCTGTGTGGGGTTATTTTACATATTTTACTTCTCCCCCAGTGCAAGTACACAGGACTCTTGCACAAGAGACAAGCTACTTCCAAAAAGTAGATGGAGTTGCAGCATTTTACAGTCCCCTCAGGCCATGCTACTACAGGATGAGAGTATCTTGGAATAAATTCTGTGTTTGGACATGACAAGAGGAGGCCTTCCCTTTGCTTTTTAAGATAGAAGTTGGAAACTTTTCAAGCATGCTGTGCCAGACTCTGAGGTCAAGCCTGCCTGTAGATGCTCAGTTGGAGCTGAGAGGTGTTGCATCTCACTGGAGTGAGATTCTGCTTTCCAGCTGACAGGTATTTCGTCTAAAAGCCCTGAAATTGTCCTCTGTGCCTTGTGCCCCGGCTCCCAAAGTGGGTGGAGCTTACAAATGTCTGTCTGCAGCTGACCCCACAGCCATGTCCTCACACTGCCCCAAATCTCAGCATCTCCATGCGCTCAGGGCCAGCGTTGGGCACTCCCTGCAGTGCTGGGTGACGGCGAGCGCCGAGCCAGGTGAAATCTTTCTGTTTGCTGCTTGTGTTTTACAGTTCCTGCTTCAGGCCACTGCGCTAAGCTCTGTGCAAATATAGCTTGTGCAGCCAGGTCCCTGTGGCACAGGAGCAAAGAGCCAAACACACCCAGGGACTGGCTGCGTGAACATCCAGGCGTCTCCTCCAGCAGCCAAGGTTCTCTGTCCTGCCTTCGGCACCTCGCCCTGCACGTAGCTCTCTCTGTGCCCTTGTCCTGCCTTCATTTGAACTGGCCAAGCTTCCCCCGAAAGTTGTGGAGGTGAAAACCATTTCAGGTCCTCTGGCGTCCCTAATTCCTCATTGCATCTCAGCCCTGGCTTGAAGCCAGGCAACACGAACGGGCGTAGAGCACGAACATTCGCGCCAGCCACGGGGATTAGGGCTCTAAAAACACTTAGTGGAGGAGGCAAAAGGCAGGTGGAGCATCTGGCTTTTGGGGATGCTGAGGACCTTCAGTCACAGCAGTTCAGTAGCTCTCCTGAGGAACACGTCCCCCAGCATGACCTCGGTGCTGAGATGGGTGTTTGCCCACAGACGTGATGGGTGGCAGCTTCCCAGGCGCTGCTGGGCCTGAGCTCTGACTTCACCGGGGTGTTTCAACCACCTCCTTTGCTTGAAGCATCTGCACGGTTCAACCAGGGGCTCCTTGGAGCTGCTGTGTCTTCAGCTGGCTGGGAGAGGAGCATGGACAGACTGTGCCAAGTGCCCATCACACCAGGCTCTGGAGGGGCGGAGCAGGAAAAGAAGACCAGCAAGAGGAACTGGCAGCCGTGGAGTTACTTAAGCAAGTCTTATTTACACGAATTTATGTAATAATTTTGGCTGGTCCTTGGGGAGCAGGAGGGGTTGTGCTGCCCCTGCTCACAGCATTTGGGGGTACCTGCAGGGATCCTGCAAGGCATGTGACTGTCTGGGGCCTCATAGCAGCAGAGATGCCAAGAGAGTTTAGGTGTGGAGAAAGAACTGTTTCCTACACCATTTCATGCAGAGATGCCCCCAAATGAAGGCATTTTTCTATAAATGCCAACAATTTCAGAACAGAAAGGTTGGACCTTTACTTTGTGGTGAGACTTTTCATCTTGCATCTAGGGGCTTTATTATATAAAGTGTCCTATTAGGGAAACAAGGCTCTCTAAGGTAGAGATCAAAAAGGAATTTTTCCTCTGTTCCCAAGTCACTGTCTTCATGGAAAATTTCAAGCTGCTTTTTCATTCCACTAAAAAGTGGAAACAGTTAGAAATCCTGACTTTCCCAGAAAAGCTGATTCCTGCAGCCCTGCTTATGATCTGCTAATCTCTGCAGAGTGCTGGGCAGAGGTTTCCTATGAAACCACTCTTCTATTTTCGAGCTGAGTAAGAAGAAAAGCAAAACCCAAATGGAAGTGGAGTCATGCAAGTGAAGGGTGTTTTGGAAGGTGAAATCCCTGCTCCTGCTCCCTGCACAGCACTCACACTTGCTCCTATTAAGACTCTTTGCTATGTTAATTAGCAGCTAAAAGTTATAGCAGAGCTTTATTCACTGAATTGCTTGGGATTAATTTTCATAAAAATGATACTAAGGATACCCATCTTTCCCAGCACCTTTCTCTCTCCCGCAAACCTCTCTAGGATTCTGCATTTGTTTTTTCAGAAGAGCAGAGCAGGCTCCTTACTCCCCAAACCTCACTGCAATACTTTCCTAAAGCCCACAGTGAAATGGTGCCAGGCTTCTTGCGAAGGAAAACCTGCAATTTGCTCTGGCAGATCCACCAGGACAGGTTTCTGGGTGACAAATGTTCCGAGTACTAACAACTTGACCTCTTTAAAAGCCGTGACGTCTGTGCGTTATGAAAGGAGGAGCTGGCGGCGGGGCGATGACTGGCTTACCCAAACATGATTCACCTGCTGTTCAAAGTGCAGCAGAGGTGGAGGCAAGCCAGCCTGTGGAACAAAAAGGCACAGACAGAAATATTTGTCTGCTCCCCGAGCAGAAAGCTCTGCCCAGGCCACCACTGCTGTGAGCAGGCCAGGAGCCCACAGGCAGCTATTTATAACTGTGGTAGAGACACAGGCCTGCTCATCCTGCCTGAAATCCAGCCCAGGGCATGTTTAGGGCTTCATTCTGCCTGGCTGAGGGGAAGAGGAACTGCAGGGAGACCCTGAGCAACCTTCTGCTTTCTCCCTGAGACTTCAAGGTGCTTCATTCTCCACACGGTCAGACACGGCTCTTAGATGGAATTTGAGCCACTGGCTTTGCAAGAGCTCTTCTGTCCTCACCAAGGACACTGAGTTATCACCAGTGGTGGTGGAGATGCTGGAGCTGCAGGAATAAAGACCAGGGCAGAGGATGAGGAAGTCAGACCCTGGATCTGGCCTGCCAGCATAGAGGCATCCCTGCAGAGAGGCTCTGCCATCTGCAGAGCCCACCCGCTGCCACTCGCAGCCTCCTCTGGCAAAGCAAAAAGGCAGCGCTGGGTGCCCACCAGCCCTGCTGGCATCTCTGTCAGGTGGGTGGGAGCTACACAGGAAAAGTGGAAAAAGGAAGAAATGAGGGAGGCGGCACGTACTCACTTCTTGCTGGGGCAAGGAGCCAAGGCCACGGGAGAGGGTGAGTGAGTGGGGCAGGGCAGCTGGTGAGTCCCCAGCTGCAGTGGTGGGACACCATGGCATCACCCCCGGCCACAGGTCAGGCACACAGACACACAGCAGCTTGTGAAGCTGGCAACTTCTGTCTGACCCTGCAGTAAAGGCTGATTCCAAAAACACTCTTTCCCATCCAGAAGATAAAGTGGGTGATGTGACCTCCATGTCTGGCATGCAGCTCCATCTGGACACCAATCTCCTTGGAAGTGGTGGACCCTGCTGCAATGTAAAGGTGTCCTCAGGGAGCTGGCTTGTTATGACTTTTCCTCCTTTAATCACTTTGTTATGTTATCCATACATATCCATATCCATATCCATATCCACCACCATATCATAGGTGGTGCTGAACAAGTCAAGCTGACTTTGGGCTCCTCGTTGGGATCTCCTGTAGATGGAGGATCTTCAGCTTCAATTGAAACACCAATAGAACAATTGCAAGGCATCAAGGCAAGCTTATAGCCCCCTGCACCACAGCCCATGGTCTTGTCACCCATCCTAGGGCTTCCCCTGGGATAATGGGGACAGTCCTGATCTTTGTGTTCTCTTCTCAGGAGTATGTGGTTTGTACATGACTGCCCATGCTGTGGAAAAAGACATCTCCATCCATTTTATGTGGGACTTGCTTCCAAGACTGAGCAATAATGTTCTGCCAACCTCTTTGCCAAGATGTTTGGCTCAAGAGACTAAAATGAGCCAGATATGGATCTGGGCTGCCCCGCTGTGACTCTCCAGTTTCCAGGAGTTCAGGCATAAGCCTAGTTACGTGAACAATGAGATAATGTTACTTTGCAGCTCTCTGTCCCACCAATCCATGTGAAAGTCAACTCATTTCTCTAGGAATGATGCCGCCTCAGGCAAAGCCTGTATGAGTCAGAAGGAAAAAATATGAAATTTTTCTTAATTCCCCAACCCTGTTTACATCTGATCCTCTGTACTGAGAGTCAGGACCTCTCTGAGCTCTCAAGCAGCACAGTTTCAGGCCTTGGGAACAATACCATGTAATTTATATGATTGCTTCCTGCCCAGCGCCTGGTCAGCACAGCGCAGAACTCGAATCCCAAACCTCACGGAGCAGTGTGGCAATCTGCCTGCCTCTGCCAAGAGAAAACCAGGCCTGGAGCAGCTCCCCGAACTGCACACAGAGACCTGAGAGCAAAGGTGCTGGTTATAAAAGATGAGCTCAGGACAAAGAGTCTCCCACACCACCTGCTTCCACTTCCTTTTGCTCCACTTCCCAGGACCGGCTTTGAACCGCATGTGACAACTGGGGAAACCTGGTGGTTGAATAACATCCTGGATCTAAAATACTATGATGTAAAGAAAGCAAAAATTCCAGGAAGCTGATGTGTTTGTTGACAGGCTTGGGCAGGGGGGGAAGGGGGGGATGACACAAATAACTCGCTGCATGTTATGTGCACGTACTGAGGTGTAAAAATAATTCCACAGGCCAACTCTCAAGGCTTGCAGACAGCCAGGATCCGGGTGCAGCGCTGCTGGGGCACAAGTGTGTCTGCACAGGTGCTGAGGCTGGAGCTGGCTTTGGTTCTTTGCCTCATCACCCAGCAGGCTGCCTGGCACTTGGACGTGCCACTGTGAGCCCCGAGTGGCCCTTGCTGATAGCAACACTCCCCCTCCTCGGCTGGGATGCAGACACTTTCCTCCTCCTGTGGGTTTAGAAACGGGAGAACTCGTTTCACCTCTGTGCAACAGGACTTTCAGGTCTGATGGAGCTGGAGGAAGCTGGTGGGTAGAGCAGGGATAGCAGTGTGGAAAAGGGGTCATGACATTCAGGGTGCATGTTCCTGTTTACAAGTGCTTGTGGTGCCTTTGAAGACACCCTAAGGAGCACGCAGGCCTCCTCTCTCTGAACAAAAAAAGGCAACATTGGGAAGGTGCTGTCACCTCAGAGCCACTCCTTAAACCGTAATGTGTCAAAACAAGTGCCAATGCTTGCAACAAATATTTATGCACTAAAAATGAGCAAACACAGCTGGTGTGAAATCCCTGATCCCCATGCTGGGCAGTCAACAGTCTGGACCACATTAATGAGGCTGTGCTGGAGCCGAGGCACAAGCGGACGTGTGGCTGGGAGCCAGGGGAGGAGCTGCAGCAACACCTGGAACTCCTCACCCTGCACTGACCCTGGCCTATTTCCCACCTCTAAACTGAAAAAAAATAAAATCCTATTGTGCTTTGCAAGTAGTTCCTACACAGAGTGTAGGATCTGTCCTGTGTTATGCAACACGTGAAGTTCTCATCTGGCCAGCAGAATGGTTAGCATTAAGCATTTAAAGCTTTTTTTTTTTCTTTTGCAGTTATGTACTGAGTCAGCACAAACACGGCAGCGACAAGAGAAAGCACTTGGAGTTCTGAACCAGCTCAGCTCTGGACGGATTGGAGAAAACAAAATGTTCTTGCACGCTGGTGCTAATGAAGCCTGGTTTGCGATGGCCTCGTGTGTCGTGGTTGATTGATTTTAAACTGTATTATGCAAAGGCAGCGGCACGTCTGCTCTGCTTGTGAGGCGCTGGAGAGCCCACACGTGGTTGTGGAGTGAATCAGGAGGTGAGGGAAAGAATGAGGCAGGTCCCAGGCGAACAGCCCGGTGTCTCCCAGAGGAACTGCCTGGGGTGGTGAAAGATGCTGTGCTCCTCACCTGACAGCAGCTGCCCCTGGCAAAGGGCTGCTGCTCCCAGGCTGAGCCACACAAACAGGTTATTGTGCACTTTGCTGCATTGTTGGCTGTGGTGGCTAAAATAACCCTCATTTCATGGCTCAGGACCCAGGAACGTGCCCTTCTTGAGGGGTAATCTGGACGCAAAGCTGCCTTGATGGCAATTTTTTTTTTAGTGAATAGCCAGGTTTTGGTGGAAAAACAAGCCATGGTGAGAACTAAACCATGAAAGGAGACTGTCTGGTTTGAGTGAGCTTTGTCCACCTGAGAAATGCCCATGGGAGAACTTCTGGGGGAAGTGATGTGCACCAAAGAGAGAACCAAAGACTGACCCTGCAGATGGGGACATGGAAAATGTCCCCTGCTGGGCAGTCCCAGACAGACTCCAATGCTCCCAGGGTGACTGCTGTCCCTAATGCCATGCTCGGCTTTTCAGGGCAGGGTTACCAAATGTCCCCTGAGATTTCTCCAGTCTGGAGGGATCACTTAAAAAGATAACGGAGAAAGCAATGAAGCCTATCAAGCCCGCATAAAATGCTTCGTTGTTGAGCTTTTAAAACCACTCATGAGCTGTTTAATGTAATTGCAATACATCTGGAAACAAAACCTGCTCCACAGCCCAAACCTCTGCCAGCCACTCCCTCAGTGGGGCACGGGTTTCACCAGCACTGACGTCCTGCTGGTGATCTCCCTCCCTGAGCAGCCCTTCCAGTGTGTGTGGGTTTGGATTGTTTTTGGGGACACACAAATGAGCCCTTGGGGAAAGCGCATCATCCTTTATATAAAGTCTGATCTACTAAGCTCCAGAGTTGCCAGATTTCAGCTGTTTTTCTCGGCACCTGCTACGCAAGAGCTGCTGACCTTTTGCTGGATGACTCCGTGGTGAGGGGATGGATCTCCCTCGCAACACCGAGCCCATCCTGGGGGTCTGTGAGTGGGAAGGGGATTGTCCACATACAAGGTTTGAACTCATTCAATTCTGGCTAAATAGAGCATCTGAGGGAGATGCAGATTCCTGTGTACGTTGGAGGAGTGCCCCTTTACCCCCAAACATCCTGCCATGACGGGTTTCCATGGAAGGTAATGCAAAGAGGCATCTGGTGCAACCCAGCCTCATCAGCCCGCGCTGCTCTGGAGCACCACAGCCAGCACCCCACTCCCACACTGGAGAGCCTCAGACACCTGAGGGACCCCAGGCATCCTGTGCCAGCCACTCTGGAGCATCCCACCCTCCTGTCCCCATCACAGAGCACCCTGTGTCCCCCAGGACTCATGCCCCATCCCTGCTCCACAGCACCCCGGACACCCCAGGCAGCCCGCACCGTGAGTGGCTCCAAATTGCCCTGGCCCCACTCTGGGGCACCCTGGAACACCCCCCAGCACTCTGCACCTTGGTCCTGCTTCAGGGTGCCCCAGACCCCCGGGACCCCGTGCCCAGCTGGTGCAGAGCTCTCCTCGCACGGCTTCAGCCCGCGTGTCCGGCTCGTACCCCGCACCCCGGCTGCTCCGGAGCCCCTCAACATCCCCCCCTCCCGGGGGCTCGGCAGCGGAGCCCCCCACGCNGGCGGGCCGGGCCGGGAGCAGCAGCCTCCGCCGGGCCGGCCGGGGCGGGAGCGCCGCGGGGCGGAGCGGGGCCATGCGCGGGGCCGGGGCGTGCGGGCACCGCCGGCTTTAGGGACAGCTCCCCCGACCGCTGCCATGAGCGGCCCCTCCAGCCCGAGCTCCCCGCCGCCCGGGGAGAGCCCCTCCGGGCAGCCCCTGGGGCTGGACCTGCTGCGCTGCCCCTGCTGCCGCCTGCTCCTCTGGGAGCCGGTGACCGCGTCCTGCGGCCACTCCTTCTGCAAGCCGTGCCTCGGCGGGGCCGGGCCGTCCCGCTGCCCGCTGTGCCAGGAGCGGCTGGAGCTGCTGGGCGTCGGGGCGGCGAGGTGCAGCGTGGTGCTGTGCGGGATCCTGGAGCGATGCGTGCCGCGGGAGCGGCGGCTGGCCGGGCTGGCGGAGCGCGTCCGCGACCGCCTCGCCCGCGGGGACGCGCGGGAGGCGCTGAGGATGGCGCAGAGAGGGGTCGAGCTGGGTAAGGACCACCGGGCTCAGGGGCTGGGAGTGCGGATGGTGGGGTGCGGGGTGCGAGGGGCCAGCCCAGCGGCAGAGACGGGGAGGCACGGGCTGGGCTGTTGCAGCAGGTGCGTACCAATGTGGGTACCAATGTAGGTCACCGTGTCCCAGCAGCTCAGTGCACTCCAAGACTGCACGGTCCAGAGCAGGAAGACGTGGGAAGCTGGAAGTGTTGTAAGGCTGGGCTGGATGGGAAGGGGGAACACAGTTGCTNTGCCGGGGCCGCGGCCGGGGCGCACCGCCTGTGTCCCATCGGCCACGTGCTTCTGGAGAGGAAAGAGCAGCAGATACTCACATCTTGCAGCCCGTCAGTATTTCAGGGTCAGAGGAAGAGCTCTGCCCAGGGGGTGGCCATTATGTAAAGTGGTTGGGACTTGTCCAGTCCGGGATGGACACGTCCGCTCCCCCAAAGCCTGGCGAGGACACAGACTTGGCGGAGCTGCTGTGCCAGCCCCACCGTGCAGGTCAGCCCCCGGCCCGGCCCCTTCTGCAGCCGGCTGTGGCCAGACATTTGCCTGCAGGGCCAGGATCGGGCCCGGGGGGGTGGGGTTTGATCTGCTTTAATGTGTGGCTGTAAGTGGATTTCTTGGAAAGTAATACTTAAATAAAAGGGGTTATACAATATGTCTGGAGCAGGGGGTTGGGGCGACGGAGGCAGAATTTCCTTTCTCCACGTCGTTTCTATGACAGCACTGAGCTCCCCTCCCGCAGCGCAGGCTCTTATTCATCGCCTGCTGCGAGACAAGTGCCAGAGGTTTAGGGTAAGCCTGGAAACGGTAAGCCTGAGCGGACCGGTCGATCCTGGTGTTGACAGCAGAAAACAGGTCCTTTTATGCAACCTCCAGAGGCATCCGTGTCTGCACGCACACCCTCCCTCCGAGCAAAGGCACACGCACACTTCTCCGGTACTTACCTGCCAGGCTTTTGCCTGATCGGGGTGTACAATTACACATTTCTTTAAAAATCCCTTGTGAGTATTAAGAGGAAACATTGCAAACTCTGTCCTCCCTCTTCCCTGCACGTTCTGTTCCCCGAAAGACAGGAAAGTCTGGCTGAGGGCGACAAGGAAATCGCAGTGGCAGCCTCAGCTCCAGTGAACCTGTGCTTGCCGGCGCTGCCCGGCTCAGCCACGTGGGTGGCGCATTCAGGATGTGTTTTCCAGCTCCTGCAGCCAGCTTTCGGCTGCACAACTTTTTACGGGCTGCCTTTCACTTTGAAACAGAACCGCTGATAAATGTTAGACCCACGGGAATGTTTTATTTGTGGTTCAGTGTGGCGTGATAGGGCCGGTTTGCAGTGCCCTGCTCAGCCCAGCCTGTAGACCAGCTCGCTTTGCTTGGGTGGAAATAAACTGTCAACTTCTTATCTTCATTCTTTCTGAGTGAACAACAGAAAAATGCAGTGTAATGCGTAGCACAGGAGGCCCTCCGACATGCCTGGAGCACGGAGGCTGGCGAGTCTGTGAAGCTGCCAGCTGGCTGATGGCCCTGGTGTGTAATGATATCATAGATCAAAAATAGCTGCAGCAGCAGAGAAATGCAGGATTCATTGCCCTGTTCTACACATCTGGGGTAGGGTTTTTTTTTTTGCCAAATCGGTCGCTTTATTGCTGGGCTGTGCAAATGTTTGAATTGGTTTGTCCACATGGAAAATAAACCTCTGGACTTTGTACCTGTTTGTTCATCCCTACCCGTCCTTAGAGGCTGGGATGTTTCATCTCTGGATGGGTGCTTGTGGGACAGGGTACTGAGCAGCAAGTTCCCATGTTTCCTGACTTGAGCCCTAAGGTCTTGGCTAATACCATAAAGGAAGACAAGCTCCCAGGGACCAGGTGTTGCTCTGCTGCACAGCTCAGCATGGCTGGTGGAGGAGTGGTGCAGGAGTGGCTGTGCCTGGCTCTGCTGCTCTCTGGGTTAGGGTCACACCAGGCAGGGAGCAAAGTCTCCCTGTGCTCCGTGCTGGGCACGGGGACAAGGAGACAATAGCCATGGCAGAGTTTCCTGCTCTGTGATAAGCAGTGGTGGGTGCCTGGGCAGGGTGACAGCAGAGGAAAGGGGCAGAGGCTTCCTGCACCCGGCTGTGATGGAGCTGCCAGTCCCGACCTGCAGTTTGCTGGCAGAGCTGCATCAGCACCGTGTTTGAACCGGGCCAGGAGGAAATACTGCTGGCTTTGGATGTGCAGGAGACATCACCAACACTGATATTTCCTGATGATTGCTGATCAGCTGCCAGCCAGGCCCATGGACCCAGCTTGCCCCTGAGAGAGCTCCTGGCCCTTCAGCAAGGCAATGTTGCCCACAGCACATCTGCCACAGTAAATGCAGCAGCAGCGCCTGCAAATGGTGCCTAATTTATGATACAGGGCTGGCCTCGATGCCAGCATCCTGCAGGGCCACCACATGTTGCCTGTGCTGGACCTCCCATCATCCCACAGGGAACTGGGAGGCAGTGGGGGGACCTGCATGACACGGGAGGCCTCCCCAAATGGACCAGGGAGCAACATGTCCCCAACCCCAACCCTCAGCAGCCTTGAGCCGATGCTCAGAGCTGGGGGGATGCAGGGCTGGAGGCACAGACCTGTTACCTGAGCTGGAAAACCAGCCCTGCACTAGATTTAGGTCACCTCCATGAGCTGTGATATAACGGGGTGGGTCTGGGCATCTTTGCATTTCAAGCCCACAAACATTACCACACCTGGTTACTCCACAAGTGTGGGCTCTTGGGGTGCTGCTTCCTCACTGTCCCAAACATCCCCCAACCCAGTTCTGCCACTGGCAGTGCTGATAGGAAGGAAGGTCTTTATGTGGTTTTTTGAGGTAGGAAAGAAGAGGATCTTGCTGACAGTTATTTAGAAAAAGGCAGGAGCATGTAATGCTTGGTGTCATGAGTAGCAATGGCTGTGGGACCTGTGCCCCCAGCCCCCTGACATCCCATCAGTGACATCTCACTGACAAGGAACTGGATGCTCAGTTCTCTTCCTCTGTTTTGGGAAATCTCAGCCTTTTCTCGTACTTGGACACCCCAGGTCTTGTCATGTGGTGCAGGCAGATTCTTACACCCCCCTGGCTTCTCATCTGCCCCAGGAGAGCAGAGGCAGTCAGGTGGGTCTGGGAATTCAGGTATCCAGCACTGCAGTCTTGTTTGGTAATGTGTTATTGTGACTCTGCTGGGTGAGTCACATTGCAGAGCCTCCTGTGGCCACAGCCCTGCAGGGACTACGTGTATGGTAGAACTTTTTTGCTGCATCCCAAAAAGATGGATGAAAGCCCAGATCCCAGCATGGCTGAGCCCTGAGGCAATGGTGGGGCCTCTTGGCTGAGGATGTTTGGGGAAGAAAACAAAGGGAAGAGACTCAAACAGTTTAAAACTGGGTATTTAGGGGAAATAACTTCCTTGCAGGGGCTTACAAAGCCAGCCAGTCTCCTGATGAGGAGCACTGCGGGGCCAGGCTGTGCTCAGCATGAGGCAGTGGCACGGGGACTGTCCCACTGTGGTGACCTCTCTGCAGCTCCACGCAGCCCCACTGCCTCACCGTGGGCTCCTCACACGAGTGACCACATTTCTCTTTCCAGCCCTGGACTGCAGCTCCCTGCGGCTGTGCCGGGCAGAGGCGTTGGTGGCGCTGGGGCAGTATCCACAGGCACTGGAGGACCTGGATGCCGTGTGCAGGGCTGAGCCTGGAGAGCACCAGGTGAGTGAAGGCCACATGGACTGGAGCCAGATCTTAGAGTACAGGAGCAGCTTCCCCCTCTCCTGAATTCTCCAAGCCATTGGATTCACCCTGCTCAGAAATGCACTTGACAGACCCATTTGGTTGCTGACCCAGGTGGCAGGTGCTGTGTTGCTCTCCCAGGAGAGGTCTGGCAGCGTGTCCTTCCTTCACTCCTTCTCCAGCTCTCCCTGGGCTTGGCTTTTGCAACTGCTGCACTTTGGAGAGTCCTGGTTTTTTTTTTTTTTCAGGCAAATTTAATCAGGGGAGCAGCGACATGTCTGGGTGCTTTGGCTTGGGATGGGAGCTGGCAGGAGGGACATTCCCCCAGGGCTTGCATAGGAGCTGAAGGGGCACATGCTCAGCTGGTCACTGTCTCATAGTCACCGCAGGTTTTTCTGCTCTGCAGGCCTTCTTCAGGAAAGGGAAGGTGCTCCTGGAGATGGGACAGAGAGCCAAAGCCCTGCTGGCCTGGGAACACTGCCTGGCACTCAGTCCGCATTTCCAGCCGGCTCGGACAGAGATGGAGAAGGTGTGTGGGCTCTGCCATGGTGGGTTCCTGTGCTCTCATATCACACAGGGAGATGTCCTTGTCCTCTGAAGGACTCAACAGAGTGCTCAGCCAGCACAGACACCTCCTGCAGTGAGCAGAAGGGTGCTTTGGAGAAAAAGAGGGAGCCTGGCAGCCTTCCCACCTCCTTGCTTTTTCCTCCTAGCATCCCCCAACCCTTGCTTTGTCCTTGCAGATCATCATGGAAGCCGATGCTCCTCAGCCACACACGACTGCTGCACACCTGGGTGATTCTCACCTGAGCTCAGCTGGTTCCCAGGTCGATGGAGGGAGCCCAACACTCTCATCTTCCACACAAGCTCAGGTAAGAGCCTGCAATATCTGAGTCTGCAAGGAGACTTAATGTCCCAGTTGTCCAGTGACAGGAAAGGAGGTGTGATAAGGGGAGGTTGTGCAGGACATGGAGCCATGCTTGCCTGGTTGGGTGCTGGGATGAGAATCTGCAGGTAGTGGAGGGTGGGAGAGCAGGTACCACTGGAGCTGATGCTGTGGGGACTCAGGAAACAGAGGAGACTCTCTCTCTCTGTTCATCTCACTACATTCAGGAAAAAATAAAAGAGAAAAAGTGAGTTTCAAATTTTTTTCATCTAAAAAACACACTTGAGAATAGTTCAGACCATTAGCAGCTGTTTAGGGCAGCTTGTATTTTCTTCTCTTTGCCTTCTGTAAACAAACTTAAAAGGTTTGGAGAGAAGAGGGAATTCAGAAAATGGGCTCAGATACATCCAAATAGCAGTTGGTAGGTCTGGACAGAGTGAACCCATATTTTAACCATGTGATGGGCAGCAATGTCTGAAGGCCACGCTCCTGCTGTCCTGCAGATGCGAGATGTTAATGTACAGCAACACACTCGGTGCCGTCGGGCTTGGTGGGACAGATGGGGCTGTTCATTCAGAGGGAGAAGAGGGTTTGGGCTCAATTTCATCTTGCTGTGCCTAGGATCAAGAGGAAGAGCTGGCAGATGGCCGAAGGGATGCTGGCTCTGAGCACAGCCAGGGCACAGCCACCCTTTCCCAGCCGGGGCAACGGCAAGAACCGGAGACTTCGGCAGAGAGTCAGGGCCAGTGGTTGTTGGGTGAGTGTCATCAAAAGTACCACAATGTTATCTCATGCAAAATACTTGTTTGAAATCCATTTTGGCACTGAAAACTTGGTGCTTGCACTGTATCCAGCTCAACAAACAAATGTCCCAGAGGCACATGATGGGGCAGCTCTGGCTGGGACATTCGCTGCTGGTCATGCACGTGAGGAGGATCCACCTGATCTTCCTGTGTTGAGCTGGTGAACTTTTGGCTCCAGCTTGGTGACAAGTTCTTGCTAAAGCCAGTCATCACTTGCTCCCTCTGTGGAATCAGGGAGAGGCTTTGTTTGGTTGCCATGGGTTTAGATGGGTTTTGGTTTAGATAAAATTTCCGTGTGGGGGACAGGACATGCCGTGAGCTGGGGAAGCAGCACCTCCATCAGCATTAACTTGCCATCGGTGTCCAGCCAGGTGGCTGCCACATACCTGGGTTTGCATAAAGCAGTGACGGCTCCTGGCAGGTCTCCAGAGACTTCCATCCTGGAGCTTCTTGGGCCATCTCACTGCCCAGTGCCTCAGTTTCCCTGCCTGCAAAAGGAGATACCACCTTTCCTCTATCAAGTACCGTGAGACCCACTGACACTCCAGCTATGGATGAACACAGATGGGTTAACAGAGGGGCTTATGTTGCATTTCCTAGTGGTTTTGTTTTCCTTTGACATTTTCAAAGCACTTTGTGGGGCAGTTATGCCTCAGAACGAGGTCAGAAAGCAAAGATTAATTTTCTATATTGAAATGGGGGCTTGTCTTCTCTTTTGTCACTAGATAACAAAGATGAAACAGTAGCAGCAAAGTGTACCCAGCCAAGCCTCGGAGAGTCACTGAGCGTCTCTGACTTGGAGTGCTCCCTCTGTATACGGTGAGTTCTCCAGCAGGAGAGCTTTAAGGAGGAGGAATTAGCACCTGCTGGGTTTTCTTCACTGGTGTGCATCTTTCTTCACATCTTTATACAAGCTCAGTCTTGGGTACTGCTGAGATGTAGGTTTCAGTAGAGATAAGAGGGGAAGGCAGGGGCATGGGGCACCCTGCCAGGCTGCAGGAGCTCAGATCACCCTGTCTCAGGGCACAGCATCACTGGGGCTGTCCCCAGGGACATAGATGTGGAGGTGGGGATGTTCAGTGGGGTCAAAGACCAAAAGCAGTGGTTGCCCTTTGTACCTGCAGGCTGGGACAGGAAGGTGTTGCCCAGGGAAATTCCATCCGTGATGGGGGCGTTGCAGATCTAGAGGGGAGCATTTCTGAGCTCTTTGCCTGGTGCAGGTGGAAAAGGGAACAGGGTGGAGCCTGTGTTTGTCTGCTGGCTCGGGGCTGGGGAGGGACTGGTGTTGCAGTGCCCCAGGGCATGCTGAAAGCAGGCTGTTATTCCTGGTGTGTCCCAGGACGTGGGGCAGTTGTGCAAGCGGCTGCTGGCAGAGAGCTGGGTGGGTGTTGCACTGCCAGACACACAAGTCGGTCAAGGTCTGCACAGCAGCTTTTTCCAGGTCTGGCCATGGCACGGGGGAGAGAGCTTGAGGCTGCATCTGATCTGAATTATGGGAATTTGGGTCTCTTCTGAAAGCAGAAAACAGTGTTCAGGAGGAGTCAGGGTTTTCTCGAGACCTTAATTTAATTTCAGATCCTGAAACTACCTGTGAGCAACTCAAGTGCTTGCTGCTGGCTCTGCTCCTGGAGCAGGGGAGAAGGAGGCACTTTCCTGTCACTGCCCTTTGGATTGCACACCACTGTGGGTGTCTGGGAAACCACAGCCCTGGCAGGACCAAGGGGTGCCATGTGTGTGCTGATGGGGTCCACTGGGACCCCATGGAGACCCTGCAGAGATGGGGAGCAGAGCTCAGGCCTGGGACAATTCTCATCTTACATCATTATGCAAGCCCAGCAGTCTGAGCCCAGACTTTCTAATTAAAGGACTAATTACAATCTGTCTCTGCCGGACTTATCTGTGCTCCTTTCCCTTTGCTGCTCTCTGCAATCCACTGACTGATCATCCTTTGCAGGATGTTCTTCGAGCCCGTGACGACGCCCTGTGGTCACACCTTCTGCAAGGAGTGCCTGGAACGCTGCCTGGACCACCGGCCCAACTGCCCCCTCTGCAAACAGAGCCTGAGAGAGGTGAGGGCACGAGTCCCACAGGATGGAGCCCGAGGGAGAGCTGGGAACCAGCTCCAGCTGCTGGCTGCGTGCCCAGGGCTGGGGTGGGAAGGTGCAGTGCTCTTCCATTAGCAGCTCCCTGGCACGGTGGTGTCAGCTCCACTCACATGGGAATGACCAGACAGTTGATAATTAAGACCAAGAGATTCATTTCCACAAGATGCCACAGTGATTTAGTGAGATTGTAAACAGGAGAAGAGAGAGAGAGAGAGAGAGAAGCAAATGCTAATTACTTTAAAAAATGGAAATGGATGGAAAACCTGCTAGCCTGGAGATTTGATTTAATCTTTAATGAAAAGGGATTCGGATGCGACCATCAGGGAAATTAGGTTGTCATACAAGGACTGCATCACTGTCAGAGACAGGACGCTGTGTTGGACGGGCCCTGGCTCTGAGCTGTGTCTGGAGGTCTCGGTGGAGCTGACATCCCATCCAGCTCGATAGCTCAACATCCCCCGATGGGTTTTATCCTTGACTTTCTCTGGTCTAAAATTACCTTCAGTTCCAATAAAAGTGAGCATGATTCAGAGTCCAGCAGGGCCTCAGAGCTTCCTCCCTGCTCTTCTCCAACCTATTTTTGGGTCTAATTCCTTTTAGTACCTGAAGGCTGGGAGGTACAGCCCCACAGTGCTGCTGCAGGACATCATGCTGGCCACCTTCCCCACACAGCTGGCTGAGCGCCGGGAGCTGCACCGGGCGGAGATGGCAGAGCTCTCCAAGTAAGCAGGGACTGCCCCAGTGTGTGTGTGTACACATGGGAACTGGAAAGGGCTCTGAGGGGGCTGCCCACACCCTGTACCATTGCTCTGGCTTGGTTCTGCTCAAGTGATGTCTGTCCCTCCTCCAGCACCACATTGCAGCAGTGCTGGGTGGGTGTGGACATGCCCCATGGGGCACCTGGGGGTGAGGGACCATCTTTGCATGCTGTTTTGTGGGCAGAATCTGTCTTTGGTCTCTTGGTGAGCCAAGTGGAAGCTTTAGTGTTGCTCTGCTCTGGAGCATCACTTCTTGTGGTAAAGGACACACTTGGTTTGGGGGAGCAGCTCATGGAGAGCCATTGGGACGGGATTTGCTTGGGGAGGCGTCACAGTGGTTTCTCCTTCTGTCCCTCAGCCTGACCAAGAACATCCCCATCTTCGTGTGCACCATGTCCTTCCCTGGCATCCCCTGCCCTCTGCACGTCTTCGAGCCTCGGTACCGCCTGATGATCCGGCGCTGCCAGGAGAGCGGCTCCAGGAGGTTCGGCATGTGCATATATGAGAATGGGAAAAGGTGAGCTCCTGGGCAAGCCTCCCCCTGCTCCAGCTGATCTGCCTCTCTCTGCCCCAGCCCCAAATGTCTAAAATACTGAGTAGAAAGATTTCCTGTCAGTGGCATCTTGCAGATAAAATCAGCAGAGAGGTGGTGTGTTCCCCACACTGCAGAGTGAAATGGGATCAAGTAATGAGGCCAGCACTGGAACTGCACAGAGCCAGGGGTGGCTGTTAAATACAACATTCTTGGAACAGTTTCTGACTCAGGATGTCTCTGAGCTCCGTGGTTCTCTGGCTGTGACCTCCAGCTCGTCTTAGTGAGCACTGGGAGGAGACTTGATTGAATCTCTGAATTTGCCCCTGCCCCGACAGCTTGTTCCTGGGCCTTTTCCTGCTTTGGAGATGGTACCTTCAGGAGAAGCAGGTCTCTTGCCCCCCATTACCCCAGCTCAGCCCCTGTTTTCTGTCCCTGTGTCCCTGCAGCTTTGCTGACTACGGCTGCATGCTGGAGATCCGTCAGGTGGAGCTGCTGGCGGACGGGAGGTCCTTGGTGGACACCATCGGCCGGCAGCGGTTCCGGGTGCTGAGCCGCGGGCACAGGGACGGCTACCACACCGCTGACATCGAGTACCTGGAGGACAAGAAGGTGAAGGCAGGGCTGGGCCAAATCCTGGGCTGCAGTGGGACAGAACCTCCCCATGGACACCTGTGTCCCTCTTGCCTCCGCCCAGGTGTCCGGGGAGGAGCTGCAGGAGCTGCAGTGCCTGCACGAGAGCACCTATCGCCTGGCCCAGCGGTTCTGCGAGCACGGAGACCTCACCTCCAGGCACATCCTGATGCAGCATGGACCACTGCCCGAGAAGGAGGAGGACATCCAGGTAATGCCCTGAGGGAAGGGATGCACTAAACAGACAGACTACCAAGAGAGCGTCCAAAGCAGCACCTTTCCTGCCCTAACCACCCTGCTTCTCTACTCGGCTTCCCCCAGGATGAACAAAACAAATCCGGTTTTTCACCCCTGTTACAGCATCTCTCATTCATAGAGTTGGTAGGGCTTGTCTTGTAAAACTGCTTGATGTTTCTTTATGGTTTTAAACTGTTCTTGGAAACGGACCACTGAGTTCTAAAATTTTTCCCAGAGTCTTTTCCTAAATGAGAACTGAGAAACTGAACTGCGTGGGTTTGAAAACGCTTTGGGAAAAAGCAACCAAACAAATTGGCAGAGAAGCAAACCCTGCAGCTTGTTGAGTCTGCAGTCTCCTTTCTCATTGCGATCCTTTGAGACAGCCATAGCTGGCCAGAGGTGAGGAGCTAAGAGGACAGGATCCAATTTGCTTGTTATACTGCTCTGACAAATTCAGATTCTGTAGGAAAAAAAGTCCCAGAATTTAATTTTCACTCCTTTAGGAAAGCGTTTCCTCTCTGGATCATTACAAATACACTCTTGCTGGCTTGTCCCAGGCTAAGGCTGTCCTGGCCAGCAGTCACGTTAATGACATGCTCTGGAATTACAAAACGGAGTCACCCTCCTTCAGCTGAGTCGACCTTTTCCCTCTTAGTTTGGCTCAGGTTATAAGAAACCACTTTACAAAAGCAGTGCCCAACAGCTGTGCCTGCCTGGCCTGCACCTCACCTCTTCAAGTGATGGCCAGTGTCCCAAAAACATTGACCATGCAGGATTTGGCCCATGTTTACCAAAAGTACCAGCTTAAACAAGGAAATGCACGAGGTATTTCATTGTCTGTTTAGTATAGACTTTTCACCAGCTACATCTGCGTCTGGAGGCTCCCTGGGGAACGCTTGTCTGGAAATTAAATGAGTTTGTCCAGCAGTTTTGAGTTTGGACGGACAAAAGGGCTGTTCAGAGGAGTACCTTGCAACAAGAGCAACCATTTCCCATCAGCTGCTGCCTGAAGGCCACCCCTGCATTCACCTTGCGGCTCCTGACGTGGGGGTCTCTCCCTCTCTCCTCTCCAGGCTTCAGCAGACGGCCCGACGTGGTGCTGGTGGCTCATCTCCATCCTGCCCCTTGACCCGTCCTACCAGCTGAACCTCCTGTCCTGCACGTCGCTGCGCGCCCGCCTGTCGCAGCTGCAGCGCATCCTCACGGCCCTGCTGCAGCAGCCCCCGCCCCGCCACCTCCTGCCCGAGCGCAGCCCCCGCGGCCGCATCTGACCTGCCCTGCCCTCCCTCGGGACTCGCCTCCACCCTTGGGTTTCTCTGTGTGTTGCTCCACGGTTTGAGTGTGGTTTGAGCCCCCCCCGACCCCCAAAAAAGTGACCTCAGCGATGAGGTGGGCACGCTCTGCCCAGCTGCAGCAGCAGCGACACTGTGCCGTCCTTGCCACCTCCGTGAGCTGCTTGGTGCCACTGCTGCCGTGCTGTGCCACCAAAGGGGATGCTGGGGTGCAGAGCTGGGTTGTGTCTGCAAAGCCAAAATCACTTGCTGAGTGGCTTCTGCACGGAGGAGGATTTTCCTTAGGGCAGAGGACTGAGTGCAGGGATTGCCTCAGTTCTGGTTCTTTCACTTTGAAGGACAACTTAGGGGATGGTCCTGCCCCACGCAGCAGATTTAGAGGCTGGGGAGAGGTGGCATTGGGGAAGCAGAGAAGTGCCAATGTCACCCCGCAGCCTTGGGAGCTGACGGCTGTGCCACTGCTTGCAGCTTTGACTTAGTTTGTATTTGAACAAGAAGAAGGGTTAAATTAAACAGTCTGAAGCTCGTGGTCCTGCTCCTAACCACCTCCATGGCCACATGGTGAGGAGATGGTTCTCTTTGAATGCTCTCAGGTCAAGACAGCCCCTCCCCTGACTGCTGGCTCCAATGCTGTGAAGTGCCGTGGGAGGGGGGATTATGTCAGCTTTGGTGCTTTTCCCCTACCCAAAGGCTGCTGTTCCCGACCCTGGCTGTGTTCAGGTTACAGGGTCGGACCTGGGGGCTGGGAGCAGCTGATAGCACAAGGGAGTTAAGTCTGGAAGTTTTGTTGAGAGACTTTCTTCTCCTTGGCTAATGCAATTTTCCCCTGTTCTGTGTTTCTTGTGAACTTTATGCCTCCTCAGGGGAAAATCAGGATCTGAGCCAAGGGTGGACCCTTGCACTTGGGACCCAGAATAGTTCGGGATCCCCCAAAAGAGCACAGTGAAGTCAAAGGGAGCCAAATCTCTGGAGAGGCAGGGAGGGGGTAGGATCAGTGACCGAGGCCGTGAGCCACATGTCGGGGGAGCGAGTGCTTGGCTGCTGCTTGTCTGTAGACACAGGGCAAACACTCTTCTCTGGACAGACCAGGCCTCCATGGAAGTCCTAAAGATTTGGGATTTTTGTCTTTCATCCATAATTTCAGTGGCTTTGGTTCTATTCTAGGAATGACATCCACTCAGTCGTTGGATTAACATTGCTTCTGGAATTTTATCCCTTCATTTCTCAAAGGCTCCACACCCCCTCAGAGATCTGTTGGATGTGTGTGTGGGAGAGCAGATCAGAGCAGTGATCCTTCCTGCACATGCTGCTGGGCTGAGCCTGGGGTGGGAGACTGGGTGTAGCTCCAGAGAGGTCCCTGCTCAGGGCCGCCACCTTTCCCTGTCCTTCTGCCTCCAGGAGTGAGAAGTCCCTGTCCCTCCTCTCCATCCAAGTGCCTCCCTGGAGTGACAGTCAGGAACTGAGGGCGTGCTGCCCAGGAACCTCTGTGAGCACAGGGCAGCTGAGGACAGCTCGGAGCTGGATTTGCTCCTCTACCTTTGAGCTGTGCTGCTGGCCCAGGAGCACCATGACTCCCAAGGGGCCATATCCTGGGATGTCAGATTGGCATGGGCGGGGGTAGGTGATGAAGGGATGCTTTGTGGTCCCAGGGCAGGTGACAGGATGACACTGAAGTTTGGGAAGTGCCTTTCTTTTCCCCGGGGTCAATGTGGGCTCACCCAGTGACATCCCCACCCCAAGCCACTCACTGACCCCCTGAGTCGCCGTTTCCCCGGGGCTGAGAGGTCTCTGTAGGTCCCTCCAGCAAGGGGTTGGCATGGGGGGCATGCAGGGAGAAGTGGGGCTCTGCACCATGTCACACTGGGAGGAGCCAGGGGCCAGAGCCACATCTGCCTGGCTGCTTTGGGAAGGGATCTGTGCAAATCGCTCCAGTTTGCTTGGAGCACCTTTGTGGTTTTTATTACTGTCTTTGCTCTTGGAATTACATTTTCTTTCTGGTCATTGAAATAAAGACCTTTGTTGTTGTTGTTGTTTTGTTGCTGGTGTTTAACTTTTAGCTGCTTGTTAATAAAGTGCTTGGGCATCCCCAGGGAGATTTGGGGACATGTGGAGAGGTGACGCCCTGGCCTTCAGACATCAAGGCAGGCACAGAGACCATGGTCCAGCAAGGGCAGATGGCAACAAGGGGGAAAAATGAAATGGTTTTGCTCACAGAAAGTGTGTGAAACAAGAGAAGAGGAATGAGCTCCTGGCTGTCTTTGCAGCTAAAGGCTTTGGGGAAGGATGGGATCTGGGAGACCAGTCCAGTGGAGATGCTGAGCAGTGTGGGATGACCCTGGAGGCAATGTCCCCAAAAGCTGTGGTGAGCATCTGTCCCTGTCCTGCCTTTGCAACCACAGGCAGAGGGCTGTGAGCTGGGAGCAGGTTAGATTTTGGCAGCTGGCATTGGGGATGAGAGATGATCCAGGGAGATGTGCATGGCTCCAAAATGAGAGGGTGGTCCTGGATGGGAGGTGATGCCCTGCCGGGACAGTTCTCACCTGTCCCTTGCTCCCAACTCGCCTCTTCCCTCTGCTTCCCAAAGCTGCCATCCAGAACCAAGGGCTAGAAGGGAACTGCCCAGCTGTGCTGTGCACCTTTCCCGGGAATGTGGAACAGCTGTAGCAGAGAGGGAGAGAGCTCAAGTGGTCTGAGATGGTGGATAACCCCAAACAGATCCCATCCTCAGAGCAGCGTCCCTGCCATCCTATTAATAACTGCTTCCATGCGGAATTATACCTTGAATTCCTCCCCAGCAATGCTCTACAGAAGCAGCTGTGCCCTGATGAAGCCCAGCTGAGAGCTGTGGCCACTGCCAGCCCTTCGGGTGGCTCCGGCAGCCCAGGCCGTGTGCCCGAGCCGTGGCTGGTGCGTACCGGGAGCCGGGAGCTGGCAGCGGATGCTTTGCCGTGCTGCCCCGCTCCCACTAGATGTCAGGAGGAGGCTGAGCGCGGGCGAGGAGGAAGGCACGGCACAGGGGATGTGCAGTATCGGCCGCTGCCAGAGCCTTGGCTTTTCTCACCCTCAGCCCCAAAACCAGCCCTGCTCCCAGCCCTGCTCCCAGCCGGGCTGCCCCGAGCTCTCCCTCAGCACAGGAGCAGAGCTGGGGACCCGGGCAGGTCACTGTGAGCCCGCCTGCAGCTCCCACAGCACCCGAGGTCTGTGCTGCAGGCTCCTCTCCCCACTCCAGCCAGTTTGCTCTCCTGGGACTGGAGCAGGGCACTGGGGCAGCTGGGGGTGTCCTGCTCCCCATCCTCTTCCAGCCGCCCTGCTGGGCACGGCCTCAGCTCGGAGGTGGGAGGTGAAGCAACCCCTTGTCCCAGCACACAGCTGGGACAGAACAGCATCCCACAGCCCCTTCTGAAGGCAGCCCAGGCATCTCTCAGCCCCACTGGCATGACCAGTTGCTTCATAGAATAGTTGGGATCCAGTTGGGACTGGTTGGCAAAGACCTGGCAACTTCCATGCTGCCCCCCTCCCAACCTGGCCACAGATGTCTGTGTGGGTGAGGGGACTGCATGAGACAGCCCCAGTCCCACAGCAGCAGCCAGATCCAGGGTTGATGGGTCTGGGTGGGCTCCTCAGTGGCAGTCAGGGCCCAGGAGGAACCAGGCACCCGGACCTGCAGCACAGGAGGTCCTGACTCCTGTGCCACTGTGATTCACTTGCTACCTGAGGATTTGAATTCCTCCCCTGTGCATCCCAACAGCACCTAGTAATGATTTCTGGCCTCTACGTAACACCACTCTGGATTTTACAGGCAGGAGCTGGGGTGGGAAGAGGAAATGTGCTGCCCAGGGTCACCCAACAAGTAGTCACCCTCCCAATGGGCCCTCTTCTCACCCCATCCAGCCTTCCTCTGTGGATGCTGGGATGTGTCCTGCACCTGTTTTGACATCCGTGGGAAGGTGTAAACCAGTGTTAGCACTGGCCCCACTTCCATCACCCCAAAATGTGACCTCCTCCCCAACAGCACCATTTCCTCCCTTCCTGTTCAACCCCTTCAAATCGAGACACGGGTGACAACTTCCCTCACCTAACAGCGTGGGCAAGCAATTAGATAAAGAGGTAAATAATTAATACAGCAGGTGTCAGACTGTGCCTCATCTTTCTTTAACAAATGGTGCATTTCCAAACTAATTAGACCAGCCGGTACTTGAGAGAGCAGAAAATCAACACAAGATTGTTCGAGCTAAGATTTTCTTCTCTAGCAATGCTACGTTCGTGCTGGAAGAGCAGCACAGTACATGTTAAAGTTAATGAAGGTGGGAAGAAAAAGGAAAAAAACAGCACCTAATTTTTTCCACCCTTTAGCAATAGCAGTTGGTGCAATGAAAGGCGGGTTGTATTGTTCCTGCTTTTTCAGAAGGAAAAAAAAAAGCAAAGGAAAGCAAGGAAGACAGATGTGCCGTCTCTTTCAAGAAACTCACCCACGGGATGTATTCAAAGCTGGAAAATGACAAGTGATGAAAAAAAAGTGACTCAAAGTCACTGCTGGAGCAGTTGGAGTGGGACCTGCCTATTCACCTGGAGAAATGGCAGAATCATAGAAACACAGAATATCCTGAGTTGGAAGGGACCCACGAAGAAGATCGAATCCAACTCCTGGCCCTGCGCAGGACACCCCCAAAAATCACACCGTGCTGGTGTTTGTGCTGTCCCTTCTTCTGGCCAGGCTGCATGAGGGGGTGAAATCCACCCCTGTCCTGTACAGGGCAGAGCGTGGTGATCACGGGCATGTGCTGAAGGTGACCCAGGGCAGAGATCAAGTGGCAGCTGGACAAACGCCTGTGCCTCCTGTAGAGTGGCGTTTTGGAGGTGCTGCACTGGCATTCCCTGGCTGTGCTGCACGTGGGAACTGTGCAAAGCCAAGCCCCGATCCAAGCAGGAGATCCAGGACGATGCATCAGGTGGAGCTGCCTTAGCATGACCGGGGGTAATTTACACCGTTAATAAACAGATTTACAGGGACAGCTTTTTTCCAAAGGCTTTTCCAAACCCATTTAGCCCGCTCACACCAGCAGTGCTGCCAACCTGCGACTGGGAAGCCCTGGATTTGGGACAGTAACAAGGGGCTGCCTCCCATCATTCCCACACCACCTGATTCAGGATCACATTTCAGCCCCCGGGCAGCACCTGGAGGAGGGATTAACCCCTGGGTCTCTGCCCACGGCCACATCCATCCCAAGTGCCCGTTGATGATTTGGTCTCTCCCTGCTGATTCCCGATTTCACAAAACCCTTTGAGCCCAGGCAAAATATTTACAGGACTGATTAAATATCGAGGAAATGGGAAATTTGTTAAAAGCGTGGAACTTATCTAAATACAGCGTTATTAAAATAAAATGTGACTTTTAGCAAGGACAGCTCTCTCAGCTGGGCTGTGTTTACCTTAATTGTTTCCCTCCATTAATTGCAGTCTGAGAGGAAGACTTGTGCAAATTGAAATAAATTAATCGAATTTGTTTGGAGTTTTGTGTGTCTGGCTTATGGGGATTGCAATTAAGCTGGTATGTTTGGTGTATTAAATTACATTGCCTAGATCTATTCTTCCCTTTTCAAGCACCATGAATGTGAAAAGGCAGAAGTCAGTGACAATTAGAAGGCAAACAGGCAGGGTGAGTGATGGTTATTTCAGCTCCTGTGCCTCAAGAATTTCACTCTTTGCAAGTATTGAAGCTCATTCCTTGATAAATAGATCCTGACTCTGTGAAATGAAAGATAAAGGGGAGATGGTGGAGCAGAGGCCAGGGGACATCCCAGCTCTGCCCTGGCAGTGGGAACAGTGACGTGGGTGGGGGTTCAGTCTGATTCTCCAGGAAAATCAGGCTCCGTGACTCAGCAGGCTTGCGTGTTCTCTCTCGTTCCCACCAGCAGCTGCCCAGCACCACCCACGTTTGACACAGGGGAAGAGGCTTCCAGATATATCGAGGTCCTGGCAAAGTCTGTGAATATGGGAAATGAAATGGATAAAAGAAATGCATCTGCCAATGGGGAGGGGAAGGGGATGCTCAGCCCTCGTTAGACATCAGAGAATCTACACCACAGTCTTTTTTAGGATGGGTATTAAAGAGAAAGCCTCGCTTCACTGATCTCCTCCTGACTCAATCTTCTCTGGGCTTGTCCCAAACCAGCCACAGCAGCAGGCTGAGTGGGAGCTCGCTCCAAGACCCTCTAGCTCCATGGAGAAGTGCAGCCAAACTTTGTGAGGGATTCCAGCACAGACTAAGGAGAACGGTGCAGTTTCCTCTCTAGAGTAAAAGGAATTTTGGGAAGAGGAAAAAGAAAAAAGAAAATCCAAATTTCAGTTGGTGGAGCTGTGCTGCCCACCCGAGGTGACTCCTGGGGGATGGTTCTTGCAGCACTGACTCAGGCAATGGGGCCAGGCAGGAGGTGAGGAGGGTGTCCCAGAGCTGTGGGGGCACACAGAGACCCAGGGAGCTGCTCTGCAGAGACATGGCCAGGGTGTAAGGTGCTTCACTCCCCTCCCTGCCTTGTGGCTCGTTTATGAAACCACAGAGGATTCAAAACTCGCCTCCTGTCACTTCCCTGCCATCCCTCTCCCTCCACTGCTGCCCTGGGCCATGCTCAGTCCAGAAGACTTGTTGCTGTTTGTGTCCCTAGTAAAACCCATCCATCATGCCCCAGCAGGAGCAGATTCCCGCGGGAAGCCCCCGTTGGCATCGCTGTGTGAACAGCCCTACACTGCTCTCACCTGCTCCCACTGCACTGGGCCCTGCTGGGAGGGCAGGAGAACACAGCCTCCTCCCTGGCCATAAACAGAGGGTGAGCAGGGGTGCCAGGGCCCAGCAATGTCTGGCAGATATGTTTCCTGCAAGCAAACCTCTTCACCTGGCCATTCCCTCAGCCCGGATGATGTATGGAGTGGCTGGGCTGCAATAGGATTTCTACCCAGAATATTGGCTGGATGATAAAGGAGTCTGTCTGCGGTGATAATTGCACCATAAATAGCTCTGGGTTCGGCAGTGAAGAGTGAGGCATTAGAAAACCTCACCCTCTGGATTCCTCCCACTTCCTTCCATCTTCCTGACTGCTAACAAGCGGGGAGAGCAGCTCGTTGGTTTTTACCAGCCACGAGAGGTTTATTGTGCTCAGACGCAGCTGGGCACCTTCCTGCCCATAAATCTTAATAGTGGGAAAGGAGAGAGGGAGGAACAACCCAGCCCAGTTGGGTGATTCCTGAAAGGCAGCAGGTAGGGCTGTGCTGTGGCACAGCTGTCCCTCTTTGTTGTCTCCTCCAGACTCCCCCTGGCTCTTCTGAGCGCTCCGGGGCACTTGGGGGTACCCATCCTCCCCACTCCACTGATGGAAACTGAAAACCTGCCAGCCAGCCCCAAACACTGAAAAATGAGAAGCGCAAACTGGGGAGTGCTGTGAAAGTCAAGGCTGGGAAGACAATAAATATGACCAGATTGGAAGCTCTCTCTGGCTCCTGGCTTTTTGAGCCTGCAGAAAGCACATGGATGCCTCGTCTTTTCTTCCCAAAAAGGTGGGAAATGGATCTGACTTCACTGGTACATCTACCTGCTCTTGAATTCTGAAAGATATTGTAAAAATAGAGGGTTTAACCCCTCACATTAGGGCTTCTCACCCAAATTAAATGCAGGTTCACCTGAGTTCTGTCCTCTGCACAGATTTACTCACTGCTCACAACCAGCCACCAGCTACTTTGGGGAGTGTGGTGTAAATGGAAAAAGTGGTCAGGACTGAATGGAGGCATCTCCTCATCAAACGTTATTCATGGGTCAGTGAATTGCTGCTGTGTCTCTTCTTTTTCTTGTATACAGTGCCCAGATTTGCTGCAACTAGCTAAAAGATGGACTGTGTAGCACAAATCCTTTTTACAAGCCTGGAGAGCTTGCAAGATCCTGGTCAAAAGTTAAACCTTGAGGAGTCAGGTGTGACATACCCCAAATGCTGTGAAAATCCAGTTCTTGGTTCCTGGGTCCCAGCTCAGACTGAGGGGTTACAACACCCCATTGTAACTCAGACACACTGAGATCGCTATTGTTTTTCTAGGAAGGTGATTAAATCTATTTTTTTAGAATTTTGAAGGGTCCAGGAGTGAAGGGGGAAAATGATTTTCCTTCCTGGACACTTTATAAAGCTCCCACAAATAACTGCAGCAGGAGGAAGGCAAGTTTTATTCTGAGATGGGAAAGGAGATGCTTAAAAGGCAATTTTTAAAGGTAAGTTGAGTAGAGTTGGAGGAAGTCCATGCCCAGTGTCCACATTGCAGCAGAACCATTCAGCAGGGATGGAGGGCAGTGCTGGAGCTCACGCTGGCAAGAACAGGAGCAGCTCTCTCCCTTCTGCACGTGGTGCAGTGAAGGCTGCTAAGCAGGCAGAAGCTTTTCAGCTCCTGTACAAATCCATAAGCTCCCCCAAACCTTCCTCTCCTGCGCACCCAACAAATCCAAAGACCAAATATAGAGCATGATTTTTCTTCTTCTTTTTTTTTTTTTTAATTTTAATTTTTTATTACCATACTGGAGTGTTTGAAGCAAAACTACCCTGTTTAAGCTTTGGATTTGCAAGTTTAAAGCTGTCACAGTTCCAGGTGTACCCAAAAAGATAAGGGAGCCTGGAGGTGCGCTGCTGTACCTAGAAATAGATAAATAAAGCCGTGATTAATTTGAAGGTAGTGCTTAATGCTCATTATTTCTTCCTTATCCACTGATATTATTATAGTGACCTCACCTAAGCTGATATAGGATAGCACAAACCCCTTAAAGCAAACAGGGGAGAGTTGTAACGAGCATTTGAAAATGCCAGAGATCCCGAAAGCTTGGGACCAGGGAGGGAAGGATGGGGCAGGAGAGAGTGGTGTGTTCCTCCCACTGGCTTCTCCTCTGCTGATGCCAAAAGCAGTGGCACGGCCAGCATGGCACAGGATGTGCAGGACACCACTCCCTGCTGGAGGATGGTACCGGGATTCCTGGCAGGCAATGTGAAACCTGGCTTCACAAAGCACATCCCAACGTTTCCTTGGCCGGACACAGAGGGAGGAAAGGGAACCAGCCCAGGCTTTAAAAATAAAATGAGCCTGAAGAGACAGCCTGGGAGCAGAGGGATCTGAGCTGGGGATGACTCAGTGGGATGAGGCGAGTCAGGGCTTTGTGGAAGAAGCTTTGGGAGAAAGAAGCCAGAGCTGAGATGAGATTAATCAAGTAGCAAGAGCTGCCCAGACATGGCTATTCTTGGCTGTTTTATTAGAAGGGAGATTACTGCCTATGGTTCCTCAAAACAAGTTTCAAGGCAATTAAACAGGCTTTTCAACTGGTCCCTTCCTTACTCAGCAGCTCTGCTGCATTCAGCTTGTCTGGCACGGGGATGGATTTATGTGAGGTTGGATGCTCTGGGTCTGGAGAAGCAGGAAATGCTCGTGGGGGCTGCACTGGCCCCCACTCAGTGCAAACCCCCACCCTGAGCTCTGTGCTCTGTTTCTGCTGCCTTTTCCCTGGCAGCTGCTCTGCCTGTGCTGACTGAACAGGCAGCTCTTCCTCCTCCTGCCGGCTCAAAGCTGGACTTGGAAGTCCTGTTGACGAGACGGGGTGAGGTGGGAGCATTGTGCCACCAGCATCCCAGATCATTGGCGAGGACACAGGGCTGGTGCACCCACAAGCCTGCTCTGGGGTGGGCACAGCAAATACAGCCAATTTTTGGCATTAAAAAAAAAAGAAAACCAGGCCCACATAATGTTTCTGTAGCTGCAACAAATGAGTTCCATGGTTTGGAGCTGAAATAAGCTGTCAGTGTTTGATTGTCTCTGGGAGTTAAAGCTTTATGCAAATGGTAGTGAGATTTTAGTCCAGGTCAGGAAAAAAGACATCCTCTCTGAAAGTTATTAATTTTCTTGTCTTATTTTTGAAAGTCATCCGCTGCATTTTATTTTGTCAGCTTTCTCTCTCTCTTGAAAGCTCAATACCACCCACAGCACTGGGTACTGCTGAGCTCTGGCTCTAAGTCAAATCCACTTGCCTTCAGGGAGATGGAAACTAATCAATGAGGAATATTAAACAATATGAAAGCTTCAATGATTTTTACATTTCCCACAAAGGTCAGAGTCCCCCCGGCAGCTCCACGCTAACGCTGAGCTGAAGGTGGCAGAGGGAGATGACATATCTGGGAGAAAAGCTCTCATTCCCCTGTTTCCTGCAGAAGATGTTTTCCCATGTTAAGGAAAAGATCCTGCTGCTGAGCAGGCTCAGGCTGGCTGGGCTGTTGGGTTTGTGCTGAGCTGAGTTTTGATTGTGCAGGTGCTCGTGGGGAGCCTGGGCTGTCTCAGGTCTGGGCTTGCAGATGTGGGTTTGCAGGGGAGTGGGGTCCAGCTGCTTTTCCCAGTGCCTTTTCCCAGTCTGAGGGGCTCCAGGGTTTTGCTGGGAGCAGGATGATGCATCCAGGCTGCCCCAGGGATGCCCAGCAGAGCTTGCCAGTGGGATTTTCAGTTGACTGAGTATAACTCATCTGCCCAACAGCTGCTGCCTCAGGCTGGGGTTTCACTGGGTGCCTGACAGGAGATTTCAGCCCAGATTCAGCCCCAGGTTCAGCTCTTGATCTGGCACCTTACCTCCCTTTCCAAAGGTGCTGGGATGCAAGGAGGGCTCTCACGACCCACTCTTCAAGGGAGGGTTCAGGATGCAGCCCAGCCCACGGCAGCAGGTACCTACTGACCACAGGAAAGTCACAGAAATATAAATCCTGTGTGAAGTATAACCACACCTCCATTGTTTTTCTCTGTACACGTCCTTCTATTCCTCTGGCAGCAATAAAAATTTTAGTAATTCCGAGATGAAGATTAAATTTCTGATTTTGCACTTATTTTTCTTGCTGAGAAATCTTAACAAGTCACTTCTCACTGGGTCCAGGACTTCTGTCTCTGTTTAAGGATAATGACACTTAACTTTCGTTTCTACATCCAATAATATGAAGGGGTTGATAATGTTGAAGCACCAGAGTGGGAGACTTCCCAAAGGGAGACCAGTAATCAGTTGATCCTTGTTTCCATTCTAATAGCAACCTGGTTAAAATCTAAGTCTTTTATTTTGAGCATTCTTGGCAGGGCTGAAAAGCTGCTGACACAATAGTTCAGTACAGCTAGAACTGCTCAAGACCCTTTTGTATTTAAGGTTTGTAAAAAACCACTGCAATTAGGAAAACAAGGGGAGGAGGACAGCAGGAGGGACCCAAGATGCAGCAAGGCAGTGCCCACTGGATGGAAAGCCAAGGAGCCCGGAGATTCTGGAGATTGCTGTGAGCCATTGCATTTTCCATTCCAGTTATTTCTCTCAAGTGCATCCTTAACTGACAGAAGTTGGTTCCCTTCAAGTTTCTTGACAAGCAATATATTGTTAGAAAGGATGAAAATCAGCAGGTGCTAATTCCATCTCAATGCTCCTCCTTTCCCATCCCAGATCCTCCCATCTTCTTCATTTGCTCCTCTTAATAAGATTTTGTATATTGCTGCTGCACCTGGTTGCACACCACGGTTATGAACTTAATGTGCAAAGTTAAATGTAAACAGGATTAAAAAAAATCTTAGCAATTATAAAGCACTTGCAAGCATTCTCCCTCCCCCACTTTGTTAGAAAACTCTTCACTTCGCCTGTCTTGCACATCCAGCATTGCAGTAATTTTTGGGGCTAGCTTAACTCGTTCCAGACATTTCAGCCAAAAAGGAGCATTAATTTCTGTGATAGAAGTGGCTCGAGGAAATGGAAAGTGTTTGCCTTTATGCAACAGGAATGGGGGAAGGAATGAAAGCAAACTTCATTAAACCAAATTCAAAAATGTCTCCTTAGAACCAAGGACAAACATTTCTCAAACATTCTGTGACTTCAGAGAAAGACAAAACCACAGCTGTAATTGCCTTTACCTGAGCAGAATGTGACTGTCAATCTTTACTCCTTGGTGATGTTCTGTTATAGTCTGGGATTTTTTATTCTGAGAACTTTAGTAGAGATGTTTAATTATCCATCTCATTTGGAGCTGCATCAGGTTTGGTGCAGGAAAACATCAGCACCATCATTCCCATGGGATCAGAATTTAAAGTATGTGTTAGGTCAGCATCTAGGGATAAAGACAGAGTTTCTGTGGGGTGCTCAGATCCTCCTTAGTGCAGCTAAACAACAGTTACTGAAATATTGTGCCTTGGTGGAAGCATCTGTCATCAGAGCCTCACAGTCTGTGAAGGCAACTTGAGTTGTTTGACCTCCCTGACCTCCCGTGGGAACGACTGACTCTGAACACAGCTCGCTCCTCTTCAGCTGCCCAGCAAGGAGCATCTCGCTGTCAGGAGAACAGAGAGACTTAGAAACAGCACAGTCAGGTGGAATTGGGGGGAATTTAGGAAAATCTAGGTCTAGGGGCTGCAGGCTGTAGCGGGAGGATGATCCACTGCTTGTGCTGCCACTGGCCAAAGCGCCCTGCAGAGCCTGGCCAGTGCCCCTGCTGACCACCAGGTGCTGGCATTTCGGGGTTTGTAGTTGTAGCTGTATTTCAAAGCCTTCTGAGAGAAGCAGAAATCACTCAAGAACACAGCTAATTGACAGGAAGTCAAAGTTTTGGCTGGCAGGAGGAACAGTTTGGCCTGAAGGTACCTGGTGGCTGCTATCGGTGCAGTGTGCCCATGGGGTGCTCCGGGGACAGCTTCCACCTGGCCATTGGCTCCCTCACCTTAGCACATGGCCACTGGCCACCACAGCAGAGCCAGAGGCTGGCTTGCAGGGCCACAGGGAGTTGTCTTAGCCCAGACAGCCACTACTGAGACGCACGTTCTGCTTTCTAATTTGCCTGAACTCTCAGCAGGCTGGCACGTCCTAATTTGCTGTTTGTTGCTGCTCTCCTAGAAGTCCAGCTGACTGCTCTGTTGGTGCCAGCAGATCAATCTCATCGAAATAGACTTATTTTTCTTCTCATCTTGAAGAGGTTAGTTTTCCAAACATCTGTGCTTACCTGCTGAGCTGAGTGAGATTGCTGTCGCTCGTCCGTGCTGCTCTCGTGTGCTGCCAGACACATCCTCAGCCCAGGGCAGAGCTGGAAGAGAGACCTGAATCTGGCCAACAGCTGGGTTTTTATGTGTGTGGTGGGAGAGTGGCAAGGGAGGAACACACAGGAAAGAAGTCCATAGAACTATTTTCAATGTTGTTAATTTTACAGTTTATTAAATTGAGTTTGTCTTGATGAGATATGGTGGGAGACCACGCAGGCTGGGCTCGCACAGAGCAGCCATGGAAGGAAGGACACACTGCAGCCCAGCACTGCAGAGGTGGGGCTAACACACCTCTGACCTCAGGAGAACTTTTAGGGCCTCTAAATTTAAAGATCTGCATAACCCACCTCCCTGGGAGCATTTGCACGTTGCGGTCTGTGCACATCTTGTGAAAGGAACTCATCTGCCCTATTCCAGCTCCATCCCTGTCCCTCTCACTGAGTGCAAACACACATTGTCCTTCTCTGTTCCACTGCTCAAGCTTTGTACTGGACAGCTGGAGCACCTGCATCACCCCCCTCTGCCCCCCGGGAGCAGGGGCTGCTCCAGCTGTTTGCATCCCTGATGTTTGCTGGCACCTCTGTAGGGCACAGGATGAATTTTGCGTGTCAGGTGTCATCTGGCCTTCATGGGACCATCCTTCAAGGGGAAGCAAGTGACCTCCTGCAGCCTGACCCCTGTCAGAGAGGGGCTCAGCTGCTGCCTGGGCTGGTGGGAGGTGGGCAGGGAGCAGTCCCCGCTCAGCCCCTTCCTTTCCTCAGCATCCACACTGACTCTGGCACACTGCTAATGCAGCAAAGCTTTGCTTCTTACATCTTTAGAAGGGTTAGGGCAGAAATATCCTAGAAACCCAAGAAATAACGGTCATAAAGGAAGAGCATGTAATTTAGTACTTTTTTAAAAAACCCAAGTCATTATTTCCTCAACACCAGAATTTGCTGAAAGCACTCCAAGTTCTGCTTTGCGAGTGCCACGGAACAAAATAATTGTGCAATTAGTAATGCATCTCACACTCCATGAAATGAAAGATTTTTTACTTTCAACAAGTACAAAATGTAGCATTTTGCTTTTCCATGGTGGGAAAGTACTGGCCATTCCTTCTGCCTTCCCCCTATTTTAAGTGCACTGCAGTATGTAATTAATAAAGATAATTATAAATATGCTTCACAAAGCAGGAATGTGAATGGCACAGGCACAACGTGGATAGCTTGGGATTGCCAGGGCAGCTGGCAGCTTCCAAATATCAATTATAGCTCCCTGTGGAGGAGCTGTGCCCTCTCCAGCCCTGTCCAACACCGCTGCCAGGCACTGTGAAAGGGGGGCTGTTTGCCCAGGGTCGAGCAGCAGCTGGGTGGCCAAGCTGGGGTGGAAGCCCAGCTGCTGCCAGCGTAGGGCTTGTGTGTGCAGCCAGCAGCCCCTGGTTACACGAGAGGGCTGCTGTTAATTCAGTGACCAGAGAGGTGTTGCTGGAGCTCCAGCATCCCCACAAGAGACCAGTCCATGCATGAGAACAAATGTCCCCTCGGTGTTGGCCTGGCCCATGGGGAAGGCTCTGCCATAACTTGCCTGGTTTGTATTTGGAGGCAAACAAAGCTGTTGCCTGGGCGATGGCATCCTCCTCCCTGCTAGGCACCGCTGGATAAACTGCCTTCCCTGCTCTTCAGCTCACGGCACGCTGGGCCTGCTGCTGTGATGGGAAGCTCTACCAGACCCCTTTCAGAGATTATCCTCCCCCTCTCTCCCCTGGCTGTTCAGCTGCAGCGTGCTGGGAGAAGGAGAGGAACAGCGGGGACATCGCAGTGTGGAGTGAACCAAGATGTGGGATGCAGGAGCAGCACCTGGCAGAGCTCTGCCTGGATGGGCACACAGCAGCGTGGAGCAGAAGGAGATGTGGGATGCAGGAGCAGCACCTGGCAGAGCACACTGCACACTGCTGTTGACCCCCAGCCCCTGGCAGAGCAATGAGGCTTTAGTGTGGGTTGGAGCCGTGGGGGAACCAGGGGCACTGTGAGCTGCCGCGGGCAGGAGAGTGTGGCACGGCTGGAGCTGGGCACACCTGGGGATGAGCTGCACCCACAAGGAGAGGTTCACGCCCACTGCAGAGCCCATGTCAAGGGGTTGGCTCCCACCCATGATGCTGGAGAAGGAGATCCAAGCACGGGGCCAGTTGGACTCAGCCCTCAGTCACCCTGGTGCAGCTTCAGACGTGAATCACTGACCTTCAGCTGCAAACCAGCACCATGTAAGCAAGTTGATTTAATTGCACATATTTAAATTGCTTTGTACACCACACCATGCTCAGCTCAGCTGCGAGAAGGGCAGTGGGGAATTTAATTCTGGAGCTGCATCTCTGTCTTGTGGCTACCCAGGGCATCTCTGGAGCCGTCCCTGGTCCCTCTCCCTCGCGCACTCTGCTGAGCCCGGCAGCCCGGCCGTTTCCATGGCACGCCGCAGTGTTTCGGAGGCAGGGCGGGGAGGGCAGCCCAGCAGGGATGTGAGCGGGGGCTTTTTGGTGCATGCTAACGAGATGGAGCCTGGCAGAAAATGGAGCTAGCAGGGGTGGGCAAGCAGGAGCCGGGAGCAGCTTATCGCTCCTCGGCAGAAAGGGATGCTGGAGGAGACGGTGGCTGCTGCATAAATAAATACAGCAAACATCAAACACCTCGACTTCCTGCAGTTCCTGGCCTGTGTGCCCTCCCCAGGGGTCCCAGCTGCGTTTTCCCTCCAGCAGCTGATGCGGGATGCTGCAGGCGAGTGGCAGCAGGCAGGGGTGCTGAGATTGCTTTTTGCCTAAAAACTAAATTGCCTTGGAAATTAAGCACTGCTGTAATCACAAAAGAACCAGAGTTCTGGGGGCTGGAGCAAGGCCTGTCGGTGTGATAAAAAGCCCATGGACTATTTTTCCCTGAAAAGGAAAGGCCTGTGCCAAGAAAAATCTGGAGGACAGGAGACTCAAGGTGCTTGGGCCGCTCATCCGGGTCTGAAGCCAAAGGCACTCTCGGTGCAGGACGTGGTGTGACCGGCGCTGAGCGTCCCCTCACGCCTGCTAATGTGGACTGACAATTCTGGAATAAAAGCCAGAACAAAAGCCTTCTGTAAAATGGCATAGGAGGGGTCTGGGCCACCCAGCAGGCAGGGACCCTCCTGGCTTAGTCCTCCTTGTGTGAGCAGCTGTTGCAGGACAGCATTGGCTGGGGAGTGCTGGGAATGGGGGTCACGAGTGGGGCACTTGGAGCTGGGGTTAGGTGAGAGGGGAGAGTGCATTGTGCTGCCCTGCCTGGGCTCCTCCCCTGGGCTTCGTCCCCAGGGCAGAGCTGGTGTTTGTGCAAGTTTTGGGTGAGTCTGGGTGCAGGGCAGACATGTTCTCCTCTACTTTTACAAGGTCTCAAAGACCCTGCTAAAGAAATGTGGCCTCGCACCTCCTTCCCAAACACACATGCGCAGCACTTTGCTTCTGCAAGCACACGGGGCAGGGTCAGTGTCACCAAAAATGGTCTGTGCTCTGACCTCAGTGTCAGCAAAGGCGAACTGAATAAAAGAGATGGATCTTCCCTAAAGACCAAGAGGCACAAATAGTGCTTGAATCTTAGGGATAAACCAGAATCCTGAGCATGACTGGATCCTAGATGTCAAGGAGAGAACTAGAGGTCTGGAAAGAAACACCATGGGGAGATGGAATGAACTGCCAGGAACTGGCCAGGAGACATTTCCCTTGAACAAAAAGCACACCTATCCCAGTGACACCAGGTCTGCAGACAGGAAAATGTGTAGCAGGAGAGACAGGGATGGAAGAAATGGTCCCAGGAACCATATCGTGATGGGAGGAGGTGAAGTGTGGGTACTCCAAGAAGAATGGATCAACAGCCCTCAATATAAAAGTCTTCCTGTAGCATCTCCGTGCTCATGGAGGCAAAAGCAGTAACCCCTCTTCACATGGCTACCAAGCTCTACCCATGGATGCTGACCAGCTTTCCTTCCCTCTGGAGGGAAAGAGGCAATGCTATCCCAGTTATCTATCCAAGACCTACCTCAGGCTCTCCTTTTTTCAGTCGCTCAGCATCATTTTGGGTTCCCCAGCCTGCCCAGAGCAAGTCCCTCACGTCCTTCCAGCTGCTTCACTCTCCATTTTCAGCTTGTGGCCAACCTTCACCTGCCTCTCGTGCTGGGCAAAAGCCAAAGCTGCACCACAATCTACTGTCTTGGTCTCCTAACAAACTTTTGTTGGCTCCACAGATTATGTTTCAGGTGTGATGTGAAGCTTCAGTGCAATCCAATCAAAGCAATAGTCCCTGGCTGGCCATTCCTATTCAGAAAATTCTCTTCCAATGAAGTTCTCACTTCAGCAGACTCAGAGGAGAAGCTTTATGAGGCACCTGAGGATTTTCATGCTAATGAGTTCCAGTCCATCATCAGTTCCTCACTGCTTGAGTTTCACCTGCCTGTGCACAAAATCAGTGATTTCTATTGTAAGATCTCCTCGTCTCTTGCCATCCTGGAAGAACTAGATAACAAAGAAGTGGAGAAAAAAGAAAAATAAAGCTTTTAGCCACAGATTAAGAGCTGTCAGAGTCTAGGTCAGAAAAACCACCACAATATACACTTTGTGCCTTTCTTCCAAGACACTTCTGCTACTTTATGTGCTTTCGAGATGAGTCATAAGGGAATGGGAATGAAGATCATAATTACCATTTGTACAAATATCAGGTGACAGAGAGCTCAGAAAACCTGTTCAAGGTTTCAGAAGGAGCTAGAAGGACTAAGAAATCTTGAGAGGTTCCCATCTGATTACAGGGAAGTTGAACACCTGGTTAGTACATCTCCTTCTCACTGGTGAAGCTTCAACAGTGATAAAATCTACCTGTTTCTCCCCATCCACAAAAAAACCCCACAAACCCTTTCTCCAGAAAAACAGTATTAGACGTGATTATCCCTGGACCAGTTGTTCATCTCACCTATCAATAGCTAGCAAGGAGGGTGAATTTATCCTGATGATATATTTATCTCTAGGATGTTTTCCCAGAAGATCTACAGAAGAGCAGCCAGCCTGGTCCATGGCCCTGCTTGCTGTTCTCCAGAACATTTTGCCTTTTGAGGTCAGCATCTACCACAAAAATCCAGGCAGAACTGTACTTGGGGGGGGTCTCTGTGAAATGATGCATTCCTGGTGCTGCCTGGTTGGACCCACTTCCATCCTGCCTTCTTTGCGCCAGAATGAGCTGGGCTTATCAGTCCCCAGTAATGATGCTGGTTCTCTCCTCAGTTTCTGGCAGGAGGGTCAGCTTTTGTCTTTCAGTCCCTTCCAGTTCTGATGCTCCTGTTTCTTCCCTTCCCCTGCCTCCTCTCCTACCCCCGTGAGCCGCCATCCTTTGATGAGCCGCTCTCATTAAAGACTGAAGGGGATTTGCCACGTGTCACTTTCAAAGGTCCAGGGGCAGGAAGCTTTAATTGCCAGATTTTTCACACAGGGTGTTAAAATTTATTAAAGTCAGTTCCTCTGATTTCCCTTTAATGAGATGGCGACTGTGTGTATGAGATAACGTTAGGTTCAAATGGTGGGAAACTCAGAGAGGGTTTGAGTAATCAGACCGAGAAAAAGAAAAAATAAAACCCAAACCTGCGCTAGATCTCATGTCTTAAGGACTTGCTTTGCAACTTAATTTAAAGGTAAGAAACTGGGATCGTTCTTCAAACAGCACAGCAAGGCTGGCAGTCTTCTTTTGAAAGGGCTTTCCTTGGGAAAGGGAGCAGGAGGTGGGCTTTGGGTATTGTTTGATTTTCAAGACACTTTTGACGTTTCAGTCCCTGTTTCTTCAGGAGTGTGGCTGCCCCTGTGGACACAAAGATGGGGTGATCAACTACTCGAGGTGCATTAAATGCAATTCCTTGTGCTCAGTGTTACCTAGGTGGGAGCTACTTATCCTGTGCTCCAGCAGTCCCAGGCAGCACCTAGGTGTCAGAGGCAGCAGGCAGGCTAAACCCCGTGTCCATGAGCCCGACCCTGTGTCCACGAGCCCTTGCAGCATGAGCCAGGAGCACACATGACCCCACTGACGGCCACAACCAACTGGAAGTGGGACCTCATGAATCTGGGTAAAAAGAAAATCCCTTCAAAACTGGGACACTCTAAAAACATTGAAGCCTTCGAGAAAAAAAAGGAAAAAAAAGCTGAAAAGCTGAACTTTTTGCCTTGTCCACCCTGGCTGCTCTCCTCCCTCACTTAATTTTCCCCCTCCTCCTTTCACTTTCTGCTACCTTCACACGGGATTCTGCTGCCCTACTTTTGTCCAGCCTTCTCCTAGAGATAAGATAAACGCTATTTTCAATTAACAAGACTTGATTGCTGAAAGCAATAGGAGGCAGTTCGTTTAGAGCCCGCAAATTAATTGAAATCTAAATGTACATAGTCAGTGTATTGCAGGGAGAGCAATTATCCTGTCGTTTGGCCCCTGCCTCGCCGGCAGCCGGGCTGGGCTGAGCCGTGCAAGCAGGAGGAGCTCAAGTTGCCCTCGCGTCTCCTGAAGTTCCTCCCTCAGCCGCTTTTAGCCCACTTTCATGTTGCAAGAGAAAGCTCTCTGTGGCTGTAACTGTAAATTAGAGCAAGAGGATGTGTCCTGGGACTTTGGCACTGGTGGGACCCAAAGTTGTTTCCTAAACATCAGTCAGACACGATGAGATCTTCCTCCTCACTCCTCCCCTCCTTAGGGAGGGCTTGTGCTGCGTGTGAAAATGGAATCTGGGTAATATCCGCCAGCCGAATGGATTCCCTGCCCTCAGCAGCATTTACCAGGATAATAGGCTATGGACACATGGTAGGAGCTGAGACCTGGGGAATTCACTGTTCCTTAAATTATGCTTATACATGACACACAGCAGAGGGAAGGAGGGCAAAGCAATCAGCCAATGAAAGAAAGATTCCATCATAAGAAAGATTTTCCACGACTTTTAATGCCCAAATGCTTTTGGTCCTGTTGAGGGAGCCATTGCAACTTCTGTACCACCAGGACCCTCAGGAGCTGAGCTTGCTCCCTCCCATCACCTGAGAGGACACCTCTCACCAGTCTTGGAGTGCCTAGGGACTAGAATATAGGGAATTTTGCCTTTTGAGGTCTGCATCAACCACAAAAATCCTTGGAATGTTTTCTCTCTTAAAATGGTTGAAAATGGGAAAACCTCAGAAACTGACCAAGCACTGATCTGAGCCATGGAGGAGCATCCAAGTCTCCAAATACTTCCAGGGTAACTTGCACTTTGGGCATCCTCTCTCCTTCAAAGGACTGCTCAGAGCTTCGTGACTGTCATGAGGGTGCAGTGGGGATGTGCAGCACCTGGGCCCTGGATCTGAGCAGCAAGGAGACACCCCCTCACCCCATGGGGTCATCCCTGGCCTCACTGACACATCCTGCACCTCTTCAGAAACTAAAAACCTACTGCTCCACAATTTACATACTAGGGCACTGTAGAAAACCCACTCCAACACACAGCCCACCCAGAAGAGGTCAAAAGCAGTAATTACGAGCCAGTCTCTACTGGAGAGGAAACAAACCCATATCATGTTTTCCCTGCTGCACCTCGCTGCCTCCAAGCCAATTGGCACAAAGACGCTGCTTTCTTATTCCAGGACAAATTATGCTTTTAAGCTTTCCCTCCCTGCCAAGCGTGGGAGGAGCCCCACGTGTCAGCCCGAAAGGATTTCCGAGGATTTCTGTTCTCATCCCAGCGCCTCTCGGAGCCAGCAAACCTGGTGCTCGTATGAATTTTCTCTCACCTTCGGGAGCTGCTGACAACGGGGGCCGGGGCGATGTCCCAGTTCCATAGCTGGCAGCTCCGGAGGGAGCCAGGCACGTTTGCAGGGAGCAGCTGAAGCTCATTAAATCCGAAAAGTAACAGCTCCAGAGCGCCCTGGTGCTTCCCGCTCCTCCCGGCGCCTCGTGCTCCGGCTGTGCGGGGCCGTGTTCCAGCACAGCTCCTTGGAGGCACTCGTTATGCACCAGCATCTGTTTTATCATCCTCCCCTCTCTTACTTTCTCCTGTCTACCAGCTCAAGGTCTCCTTGGCCCCTTCTCCATCTTGCTTCCCTTCCCGCCTCAATTTCAGGGCAGATTTCCCAGGCAGGTTGAAAAACTTCTTGGAGATGCAACTTTGGCCCAGCTGTTCCAGGGAGGGGAAAAGCCCTCTTGCCCTTGGCTCAGTAACTTTCCAAATAAGATTATGAGCTCCTGGGACAGCTCAGAGAAGGCATTTCATAGATGGAGGCTGTTTAGGTGATAGTGGCTGCTACACTGCTGGTAGGCACGAACTTAAGTGAGGCTGGAAAGCATTTCCTGCAATATTGCATTCCCAATTATTCCAGTTTCAGGTCAGCTTTCCCCATGATGGCTGGCCAGGATTGTGCATAATATTTTTGGTATCACCAGAGGCTTTTCCCACGTGGAATTCTTGCTGTGACCCTTGAATGTGCTTGGGTTTTTTTTAACTTTCCTTTTTTAATGACTGCAGCGTATTGTCCCATCAGGGGCAAACATCCTCACTGCGATCAGCAAGCGTACCCAGATCTTCATCTGCTCTTTCCAGCAGCAGGGTGTTTTGCAGTCAGTGCCTCAATCATGATGTCAAACCACAGCCTTTCATCCTGTCTATTCCCCAAATTTAAAGTCTTTCAATTCTTCATGTGATTTAACAGTGGTTGCAAGATAAATCTTTCAGAGAAGCTCTATGTGTACGTTCCTTCCACTCGGTTATGCTTTGCAGTACAACTCATTATCTTCTCTTTAGATGTCTCACTTTGACAACTTTTCTTTTATAGTCTTCATTTTAGCTAATGAGCTCCCCCACAAAATCAAATGTTTTTGTGAAGCTCATTTACATTAAACTTACCACACCTCCCTCCCTTAGAAACACAAGCAGCTTCAGAAGAAAAACAGACCAACAAAACAAATCACAGCAGTCTGTCAGGATCTATCTTTGGGAAATCACACAGGGTTTTTTCTCTGGTTTGCAGACTGCTTGCATGAGTTTGGTTGTTTCTTCCCGGCCTGGAGTTAGGCTGTATCCTCTCTTCTTGGCACACAGCACTACCTGATGCACTACAGTTACCAAAAAGTATTTCCTGGCCTGCAAAGTAATTGGTTTTGCTCATTTCAGGGCATGCATTTTGGAGTTTTGCCTCTGCTCAGTGTTAGAAGGTCTCCCTTTGCAGTGTCCTAATTCCTGTTAATGTTAATGTCATCCCCCTCCCCTTTGCACCAGTCTCTTATGAAGCCCCAGACACATAATTCAGCAGTTTTCAGGCTCTCTTTTGACCCCTTTTAATCTCCCTCCCATTATTCCTGCACAGCAGCCTCCTGTCTCTGCCAGCAGCTGAAGCACTCCGTGCTACTGAAGGGATTAAGCACCAGTCCCACAGGCTGGGATAAGGAAGCTTTCCTTCCCACATGCCTGCTTGGAGAACAGCTCAGAAGCCAGAAGGAGGAAGGCACTGAGAGTTTCCCCTCCTACCCGTGGTATTAAAAGCAAGCGAGTGCCTTTTTCCCATCTTCCCCACAGCTCCAGGAGAGGATGCAGGCAGTGATGGGATGCAGGCAGTGACAGATTCCGAAATCCCAGCAGTGCCTCCTGCCCCAGCTCTCCCAGCAAAGCCCTCCCTGCTCTCCCAGCACACCTTTCTAGCTCCTGGCAATCTCCCAGTTCCTCCCAGTCCGGCCCAGCTTTGCAGCTCATAGTTGGGGTGTTATTCCTCTCTCCACCAAGCTCCAGACACAGACCTTTACCCACCGTGCCCACGTGTGGCCCTCTGTGTGGCATCAGGAAACTCTGGGAACAGCAGGGATGAGGGGCCTGTCTTGGAAAGCCATCCCTGTGCCCTGTGGAGGGAGGCAGTGCTGATGTCCTGAAGTCCCAGCTGATTACAGGACCCAGCAGGCTGGACTCAGAGCATTTGCTGCAAAGCCACGCACCTGGGCTTTGCATTTCTAAAGCTTGAAAATATCTTTCTGAATTATCTTTTTGGCCCCTTCAAGAAGCACAGAGGGGTGTGGAGTGACCTGCTGACTGCAGAAGAGCCAGGACACTCAGAAGTGACCTGTCCTTCCACCTGGACTACTCATGGAGCGCCACTGATCCCATGAGAATCTTTCTGTTCGTGTTTTTTTCAGAAAGGAACAGGGGATGCAACCCTTTCTGTGCCAATTGTTTTAAAAGAGGATCCAGGAATCACTGGAGCAGTGTTCAAGCTCTCTTACTGCTTTCTGGTTAATCAGCAAATGTACTAAAAATGTGGCATATGGTCTGTGAGGGGTGGAGAGATTTCTCTTACACCACAGTGAAAACACTTCTTCAAACGAAACCTAAAAGCTGATCACACCGTGGTCATGTGGCTGTGTCAGGATCCTGTCAAAATATATTGCAGCAGAGATGGAGATATGTGACACCTTGCTGAATTCTGCCAGATGTCTGGTGGGATCTCAGAGGGGGTTGTTAGAGCCTAAAATTTGCTTACAAGTCTCTGAAAGTGTGTGGCTTGTGACTGCCACGGCTGCAGCTACAACCCATCTCCCATCAGGGATGCCAGACCTCGGGCTGGGGCAAACTGGCCACAGAGGGGTTAACTTAGATTTGCCTTTGATTGCTCAGAGAACGAAGTAGTTTAATTGCTTTCCTTTGGGAAGAACAACTAACAGCACCAGGGGTTATCCTTTCATCTTGCCATATGGATTATCACACCAAAGGGCATTGATGAGGACATAAATGTCCTCACATTTCTTTCTGCACAAAGCTGATCTTTGTGCTCATATTTGATTTTTTTTTTGAGGGGTTCCTCCTTTACTTTTAAATGGCACGCAGATGCACACAGTGCAAACAGGAATGCACACAATGCTCACTTTGAACATATCAATTGCTGCCCATTTAGGGAGATCAATGCTTTCTCTAAAAGACCCTGAGAGGTTAGATTGCTTCCAATATTTCCCCAAGCATCCCCCACTCAAAAAGTCCATCAGGAGCTAGGAGTACACACAACTCACTACAATTCAGCTGCTTCCTTAGAGGAAGAAAGTTTTCTCAACTCTTCACCATGGATCTTCCTATTTGGCTGAGCCAGGACTTCAGCACACAGATGGGAAAGAAAATCACAGCAGCCTTTAGCCAGTCTTTCCCCATGTTTATTAGATTGGCATTAGAGATGCTGATGAGCACTGTCAGTTAAAAGCTCTAAAAAAAAGAGGGCATGGAAACCACCTCTGTGGCAAGGAAACAGCCATGGGGTTCCTCAAACCCCCTTTGAGAGAGAGACCATGTGGGCAGGACAGCACTGGTGTCCCACAGCATTGCAAAATGGGGGCAAAAGGGGACCCCTGGACTGCTGACCCCATCCCATCCACTGCCTGACCCCATGGCGTAGACCAACCTTCCTGTGTCACCCTTGTCTGCATGAGCAGGCTGGAGATGGGATGAAAGTGGCAAGGATGACAGTGAAATATGGATAAAGTGGGCTGGAAGGGACTTTCTCCCAAAATAAAAGAAAATAAACAAATCAAAAAGCTCTTTCCAAACCTAAGTTAGCAGCTGATTTATTCAGAACTCTTTATGGAAATCTCAGTTGTTGTCTAACCAGTAATTGTGGTCTGTTTGGAGCTAGCCCTTGGCTGTGAAAGGTACCTTCAGAAAGCTTTAAATCCCATCCCTCTGCCCTGCCTGTGGGGTTGTGCTCCGTGCTGTGGCTTCCCAATCACAGCTCCCATCCAGCTCCACAGAGGAGAGGCAGTGAGAGACCATTATATTTTAATAGCAATAATATTCAGCACTTAGGCAGGTGTTAGAGGGCTCGCTTGAGCTGTTAAGTGTCCCCTGCCTGCGATGAGTGCCAGCGAGCACAGGGCTCTGGGGTTCCCTCCTGAACCACAGCTGCTCCTGCACTCGCTCCCATGTCACACGGTGGCCTCGACCTCTTCCCCTTTCCAGCCTGCTCTGTCTCCAGGCTGGAGGGGACACGAGCTGCAATCCCCCACCAGTGGGACTGGGACCTCAGCTTTCACAGAACCTCCCCACTTCCAGAGCTGAGCTGAGTCAGTCTGTGAGCAATGACTGTGAACAACCTGCGGCAGGAAGACTCTTTGGTAAATTCAGCCCTCTGCAGTGAGCAGGGTGGCAGTGGGCACCCTGTGATTCCACAGCAGGTCAGTGAGGTGCATCACCTCTGGGACTGCCCCCAGGAGCTGGGAAATGCCCTGCCCAGGCTGTGGCCACTGTTATGGGGTCTGGGCTGGACGTGCTGCTGAAATCACTCCATGGGACAAGCACACAGCCACAGGATCCACCACACTCCAGCTGAGGATCACCAGACCACAGCAGCCTGATCACCTGTGGGCTCAGGCATTGGCAGATTTGACGTCCCTGCTGTGGTGAGGCTGCTTGGGGGTGTGTGGGGTTGCTGGTACCAGTTATCCCTGCTGTGGGGTGAAGATGGGGGTGACAGCCCACGACTCCCACTGGTGATGGTGGTTTCCTGTGAACGCTGTGGCTTTGCAGAGCAATGCAGAGGGTGGTTTGTAGGGTTGTGCTGCTGGGAAAAGGGATGTGTCACCTTCTCTGCTGCCACAGCTCCTGGTGTTAGTGGAGAGAGCTGGATCACGCCTAGAAGGAGCTGAAACACTTTTGCTTTCAATATCTTGGAATTTTTTTGTCTTTTTTTTGTTCTGTTTGGGTGGCTGTCTTAAGCCACTCTGCAGCCAATATCCCTGGAGTCTGTGTAAAGGCCTCATCCTTTTCCATCCCTGAGCATGGCTGCACTGGTCCAGCTGGGTTTTGAGGCCACACACCCAGCTGGGATTGGGTGCATTCTTCCATCTACAGACCCTCTGATGTGGCCCGGCCCTTGCAAAGGAGATCTGGATCCTTAACACTTTAAATCACTGTAGCACCTCTCCAGGGCTTGGCTGCCAGGGGATCTCCTTGCTTTGTTTTTTGTGTGCTTTTGTTAAACTGGACGTGCAAGGAGCTGCGTGAGGGCTCAGCTGCGTGCCCAGGGGAGATGGGCAGGGAGCAGGGCAGAGGGGTGGGAGGGCAGTAGTCCCCAGGAAATGGTGCTGCTCCTCCAAACCCTGTGGATCACTTTGCAGTGACACTCATGGACGAGGAGCATTTTCTTTAACAAATATGGATCTAATGGATTAGGTCTGATCTAATTATGCATTCTGCATTAAGCCGATGCTCCCACTGTCTGTGGCTGCTAGCATAATTAAACTTAATGTACTTTTAATGATGTCTTCTTAACTCATGCATTCATATATGATTAGAATCAAACAGGATGAGCTGTCATGAGTCCAGGAGAGCTCTTGCGGCAGCTCCTGATGGGACTCACGTTGAAATATTAATAATGCAGATTTCAAGGTTAACAACATTGGTTTTGAAGTGAGGAAAGCTCGTCACGCAGTTTGAGCTAATCTGAGGCAACAAAACGGCTCCCCTTTCAAGTTCAGCCTCTTCCCGTCTTACACATGTGCTCCTGGGAGCAGAGGAATTTACGTTTTACTGGCTAAAGATGTCATTAAGTAAGTGAACTGCTCTGTGGGCAGCAGCTTCCAGAGAAGCTGGGACAGCAACTGTGTGGGCACCTTTTGGGGGCTTGCTGGGTGCTCTGTCCTAGCTTCGCTCCTCTTGCCTTTTCCTGTTGCTTTTCTGGACATTTGGAACGGTTTTTTCTAGGGTCAGGCAGTAAGAATGCGAACTCTGCTTTTGTCTCTGCTCCTATTTGATCCAATGAGACCCTCCCAGCCTCTGCTGGCTTTGTCCATAGCCTCCTTGGCACAGGGAATGTGCTCCCTTTGGCTGTGCACCACCTCTTGAGATGGGGCCTGAGGAAACTTTGGCATTGCTGCTCTGGCCCCAGTGTCCTACAGGAAACAGGCAAAAATACTGCAATGAAATGTTGGGGTTTACCCTCTTTTTCCTGTTTTTATGTAAACTTTTTTTTTTTAATGGGCCAATGGCCTGGCAGACAGGTTGTCTTTTGAGTTCCTGAGAGCAAGCTGTGAAATCGTCTGAAATCCTTCCAGTGGGAAAGCATTGATTTTTGCACTGTAACGCTGATGCGAACAACACCACGTACCTTTCATCTGAAAAGTCAGGACTTATAGAACACGACCTGCCATTAATTTTGATGCCAGCTCGAACAGGGAAGGAATTGCTGCTGAAGGCATCCAGAGAGCGTGTTAAACCAGCCCTGCAGAGTAATGAACAGACTTCGTGGCTGTTACTTTATACCCTATTGATCGTTAGGAATAAGAAGGTACCTTCACAGCTAATTTGGGCTCTCAAAAGCATCTCAATATCTGTGTACGCATGTTAGTGCATGAAAAAGGGGTGCGATTGCCCTTCTGGGGGTGAGGGTTGCAGTTTCACTGCTCTAGGGACAGATCTCCCTTTGCACAGGTGCAGCAGGTGAGTTCACTTGATGGAGGTGATTCCCAGCACCCTGCCCCTCTCCAGCCCCAAGCCAGATTTTCTCCTGGCAGCCAGACAGAAATGCCTCCCTGGGAGAAGTGCACACCAGAAAAAGGGAGATTAGTCCAAGAGCTCTGGGAACAGCCAGGTCACCCAGCACTTTGCAGGGCTGTGGCTCCTCAGAACAGCCCATTGGCAGAAGGGCTCCTTGCTGCCCAAGGACTGTGTGAGGGGTTATGGGATCACTTCTGCCCAGGGTGGAGCTGGATTCACACCTCTGCCCCATCCCAAAGTTAATTTGCTTTCTAAAGCTATGTGGTGATAGAGACTTATCTGCTTCTAAGAGAACACCGTGTACAAACCCAGAGCCTATTCCAGGTCCTGGAGAGGAGAAACTGGCAGTGCTGAGGGTGGTATTGATGTACAGATGGAGGAGAGATGGGGATGGGCAGAAGGGAAATGGAAAGTGATGCTGGGTGTAGAATCCTTGAGTGGGAATCATCAGGATTTTGATGGAGTGATCAGCCTCAAGCTACCCCTCCGTGCCTAGGAGAACCTGTTCCAGGTTCTTGCACACTAAATTCATCCCTCATGTACACTCAAACGATCAGGACCAAGTGTCTGGAAAAAACCAGAGCAGCTCTGTGTAAGAAGGAAGGTTGGAGGGGTGTCATCTTTGTAATGAAGCCGGAGCAACGTGGAATTGGGGCTTGCCTGTGGATTTTGCCCCAAAAGCTCTGCTCTCCTGCAGGCTGCTGGACAGCTGTGCATGGCACAGTGATATCCTGATGTTTCTGTTATTTGATTAATTAACTGGGTATCAGAGATAAGAGCACCAGGGCTTCAGTCAGCAGGGGGGTACCAAGACACAAAACCAGCACTGGTGGATGACAAACTGATTTATGCTCATGGGTAACATGAAGGTAACTGGGGCATCTGTGTTTAGGAGGGGCCAGCAGCCACAAAAGCTGTCAGGGAACAGGCCACACAGGTCTCCAAAAGGTATTTGGGATTAAGCTGGTACCTTTGCTGGTAGGAACCCATGTATTCCCGTCCTCAGGGTGGTGCCTAAGCTCTGACATGTGCCTCTGTGGTGGACACATTAGAAACGTGCACAGAAATGTTCCCCTGGGACCCAGAGCCACGAGTGAGCCCTGGGTGACTGACTGTGTTGTGTGAAACTGAGCAGGAGCCTGTGTTCACAGTGAAAACTTCTCCACATCTCCAAAAACTTTTGATGGACACACGGCACTGAGTTGATGGAGCTGAACAGGCCAGTGGTACCCACTGATTTACAGAACACTTTGAGGCACCCCCTGTCCCTTCCCTGAACTTGGATGATTTAAGTTCTCCTTGCACTTGGTGGCAGGTCAGACAAACATGCCCAGCCAAATCTTTTGGGAGCATCCCAGCTCTGGGTCCTGACCCCACAGCAAAGGAATGGACTGGGCCATGCATCTGTTGCTCTCCTGCTGCACTTCAGGGTTCAGTGAGGTTTTTTTGCCTCAACAACTGCTGAAGAAGGATTCTTGCTGGAGTCTGTTACAAGGAATATTTGCTTTTGCCACTAGGAGGAAATTTTGTCCTGTTTATGCTAAGATATAAAGGAACATTTCTTGTGCATTTTTGCAATCTCACTGGGAACCAGGAGTGAACCACTGAGCAAGAAGGGCATTTTGTGACAGAATCCAAGCCCACAGCACAGTACTGGATACCTAGAGAATTGTGGAAGACCAAACTGGGCTGATCCAGCATAGTCTGCCCTTTGGAAACCTCTCCTTCAGGCCCCAGTGCTTGGAAATCTCTTGTTCTTCGAACCCTTAGGGTTCACTGCCCCTTTCAAAACATATTAATTCTGTCCCTTGCTGATTCTATGTTTAAAACTTGCCAGTGGGTAAAACACCACTTGTGGATGCCGGAGATCTTGGTTTCTCCAACCTTGGCCCTGTGGGATGCCTGGTCAAGACACTTCTGTGTCTCAGCTTTCCCAGATGATAACTGGGAATGAGGATATGGGAAGGGAAGTCCTTCCACATCTGTGACACCAAGTGCTCCACAAAAGCATGACATTAAGGGGTGCAGTTTGCCTCAGTAGCTGTCAGTATTTGCATAAATGTCCAACACCCTTTAAATCCTCCTCTCTTTCCCTCTTCAACAGGCTTTTGGATGAGGAACTTAGAGGTCAGTTGTGTGAAAACGGAGTGGGAAGCGTCTTAGATGTCCAAGCCTCTGAAACAGCATGGGAGCTCCTAGGAAAGCTGATCCTGGTAGGGATTTTTGGACCAGTGCTGGTTCTGAGTTTTCTCTGAGCTGGCCATGTCTTCTCTCTCTGTAAAAACAAGCTAAAATCCTCTAATAGCCCTCCTCAAAAAGTAACCCCACAAGACTCCAAACAAAGCAAAATCATTAATTTTGAACCCAATGAATATTTAGTTTCCTGACTCTTGGGTAAATATTAGATAGATTCCCAATTTCAACCTGAAGCAGTTTATTCGGCTGCTGTTCACAAGTCAGACACAGCAATAATCAAAGAAATCTCTTTTGATTCAGGTTGGGTAATATTGCCTGAGGGGTAACATCATTTTCATTTCCACACATCCAGCACTGGCACAAAACGGCATGGACAGGTATGAGAAATGGATCATGGATCCTTGGTTCTAAAATTCCAGCTGATAGTTTCCTTTTTTTTGTCTAAATAATAATTACCAATAAAAATGTTGCTTTAAAAAAAGAGAATGTGAAAAGAAAAACACCATTGCATTTGATAAAGCAAAATCCCTCGCAGTACTGCCAAAAGAAAAAAAAATAAAAGAAAGAAAGAAAAACCAAAAGAGTTAAAACAAATATAGCTGTTAAATAAAAGATCCAGGTACCAAAGAGCAAAATTTAATGAAAGCCAAAACTGTTAAATATGGAATCCTGTTGAGAAAAAATGTCAATGTCTTTAAGAGTTTTACCATTACTCTATTTTTAAGAAAAGTGTAGTAAAAATACATATTACAAGTTTACATTTTCCACGCTTTTGTCCTATTCATCTTTTT
>VWZW01002481.1:544987-553976 GCA_013397115.1 Edolisoma coerulescens | reverse complement strand
TTTTTTTTTTTTTTTTTGTAACCCCTCCACTGATCAAAAGCCTTTGACAGCTGCATCTCACATCTTCATGTCACAGGTGGCCAGTTCTAGCACTGCTGCTGCTCACGAGACTGTCCAGCTGCTGTGACCTGCTGCCAGGGGGTCCTGTTCCTGGAGGAGGACGGGGCACTGGTGGGTATCAGCAGCCTGTTCCCACCACACTGGCCCGGGACACGGCAAGAGCTGGGTCAGGAGACTCATCTGAGGGCTCTGAGCATGGAAACAGGAGCTTGTGGTGGTAAGAATTCCTCCACTGTGCTAGCATTACACAGAACTGAAGTTAAAGTTAAGAAAAGCAGGTTAAAAATAATGGTAAACAACAGAAAGCGCCCTGAAGCGGTGTTTGGAGTGGTTGGTAACAGAGTTCATGTTCAATGATAAGAGATGAAGATCACAGCAGTTCCCAGTTTTGGAGAGAGGAAAACACTGGCACAAGACATGCTGTGCCCAGGCTTAGGACCTTGACTCTGACTTGCTGGTCTCCAAATTGTTGCAAGACAAGTGGATAAGTGGAGCAGATGCTTCAGACCAGGCTGGTGTTAAAGGTGGTAGATGTATTGCTCTGCACAGTCATGCACTAATGGAAACTGGTATTCACACAGCTTCCAGTCTTATTTCCAGATTCTCCTCATAGACCTATGCCAGTCATTTGCCTGCACCGTTTTCTCTTCACTTGCCTCCCTTCTTTCATGGCTCCTCTCTTGCTACGTTGCAAAAAACAGAAAAGAGAAAAGAAAAAGAGAAAAAGCAGCTCAGAATGCTCCAGTAGCAGCTCAGTCCCCGGACAGGTCTTTGTTGGACTCTGTGAGAACCCTTGAACTTTATCTGCCATCAGTGAGATGGCACCAGGCTGAGAAGGCTCAATGTGGCCCCTGCCCCACAGATCTTTTCCCTCACCAGATGTTCCCCTGGGAATCCTTCACTTGAGGATGTCACACCCCTGAGGTGTCTCAGGCCCACCAGGGTGGGAAGCATTTGTCTGTCCATGCCAGAGATTCACAGAACGAACCTTTTGTGCGGTTCTGGAAAACCATTTTTGCCCCCTTGATCTCCAGGCCTGTGGTTGGACCCGCAGCTCCCTGTCTCCCGCTGTGGCAACACCAAGTTTGGGGTCAGTGACCTGCTTTCCTGGCTCGTGAATGCTTCCCCCTCTCTAAGGATATGAGTGGGAATCTGCTACGGTTGGCTTTGTACCCAGACAGGCCACAGCTTGATGGGGACACTGAGTGTGACCAGCACTGATGCTGCTGAATGTCATGGTTGCTTGAATTAAGCTCTTATAGGATCTCTTCCTTGGTTTGCTTCAGCAGCTCCTTCCAGGAATCCATTCTGGCCAACTATCTACGAAATGTCCCTCTTAGTTAGAAAAGAATGGCCATAACGGGATTTCAGAGCAGGAGGGCGGGGGTGTTCCCGTTGCAGCCCCACGGCTTGCGGCACATTGCGCTGGTTGATTGGCAGCTGTCTACAACTGGATGTCTGGACACGGTCTATTCCCGGCTCGAGGTGGTTCCCTTATGTGACCACCAGAAAGGGAGCACACACAGAAGCTAAGCAATGAAGAAATGGTTCACAATTGCTTATTAGCCCCCAATAACCTGGGCAAGAGAGTCACACGTGAGGGGAATACCACTTTTACTTTCCCTCTTCAGCAGCCGACCGTGATCGTAGACCAACCCTCTGCTCCAGTCTACCACTTTCCACTCCAGGCACATGATTCTCCTCTTGAACCACCACTCGTCATCTCTGGAAGAATTACTGCTTTGTCCTCACGCTACCTGGGGTTTCCAAACTCACCCATGACTTTGCCCCCTGTAAAACAGCCTCATGGTTTTGTTCAGGTTTCTTCCTGCATCGAGTCCTTCCAGCTGCAGGGAGAGCCGGGGGCAGCTCCGTCTGCCTCGCTGCGATAACTCCACAGCCCGAGTTCACCACAGAACAACGAAGGCAGGATCACGATGGACATAAGAGGTCAATGCTGACGCCCTGCACTGAGTTCAACTTGCCACGTATGGGTTTTTCTTCTTTTGCTGTTAGTAGCTCAGACATTGTGGTTTGCATCCCAAACTAAACCAGATTGAAGGACTGAGCAGGGAAGGGGGAAAGGGCTGATGTTACCCTGACACCACAGGAATTAGTAAGAAAAAATATATATATTGCACACACTAAGACTTATTAACAACCAAGTTAAAACAAAATGGCATAGTCCTCATTAGTGTTCCAGTGGTTCTTTGATCAGGGATGGTTCATGAGTCTGTAAAATCCCATTACACTCTCCTTATTGCAGTACAGACCTGTTTCTGTTCTCCTGCCAGTGGATCTGTTTGCAAATAAAAAGGGAAATTGATTTGATTTCCTTGAGAAGATCCATCCAATTGTCCCTTCTGTCATCGTTTGTCTTGTTGGTGTTGGGTATGTTTTTTGGCTCTGGAGGGGTGGAGTTGGGCTGCCCCTGCTCTCACCCAGGCAATGGGTCAAAAGGCCAATTATAATCCCGTAGCTCCCAGGGACATGCCAGTGCTGTGGCTCATGCATGGGATCGTCTGCATGGATTTGGGGAAATCGTGGCTGACCACACGTCCATTTTCTCCACTGCCTCCTGCTGCAGCCGGCCTGGGAAGGGTTGATGTCCGTATGGCTTCGTTGATTGATTGCTGTGGGATTAAACAAAAACCCTTTTTAGGAAAGACGGGGGGGTCTCCCCCTGTCCTTTGCAATGTTGGAGAAATTACAATATTAACCAATATTGTCTTTCTGTCACTGTTCTCCCCTTCCTTGTCTCCATTCAGGCTCTCACTTTCTGCATGTCCCCACTGCATCTGCTCTGTTCATTCACACCTCTTCTACACGCAAAATTGAATGTTTCAGCAGCATTTTGGGTTATAAAGCATCAGTGCCATATGCCAAAAACCTATTCGAACTCTACAACATAAGAACAGTCATCCTGGATCTGAGCAGAGGTATTTTACACACTTCCCCCATAGAGATGCTATTGCTACTCCAGGACTGTTATGCACAGTGGACTCTGACTCACTGCAAACATACGTTTAACTTTCCTCATGTGAGAATTTGAGCATGTGCCTATGTTTTTGTCTGCAGTGATGACTGAGGTAACTAGGAATTGCAAGCCTAATTCAGGAAACCAAATTTCATCTTCCTGTTCCAGATACACCCAAAATGTTCACTTTCAGAGGTCTAAGGAAACCACCTGCTTAGAGCAATTCAGCTAAAAGCCAGTTTGGTTTCTTGGCATTCAAGCTATCTCCAAGGGCACCATCATTCTTTCTGGACTGGGATATTCAGGTGAAGAATTATCCATAACAGATAAATCTGGAGCAGCTATTCAAAGACAGTCAACTTAGTGCCTTGCCAGGCCTGGAACAGCCTCCTGGGCTGCTGGGATGTGCAGCCCATCCAGGGAATCTGTAAGAACTGGCTCAGCAGAGACTGGGATCAGAGGAACATCTGGGCTACATCCCAGAGAGAGCCTGGGCTCTGCTGACTGGCTTTGTGTGGCAGTCACTGATGGTGGGAGTCAGGGAGAAGCTTAGAGCTGGTGTTAACATTGGGAGCATTGATTTGTTCCCGTGGGATTGGTTTCAACCTGGCAAGAACACCACAAGCTCACACTGATGTGAGTTACTGGGTCATTTCAAAGAACACAAGGGAACCAGCTCCAGGGCAGAGTCTCCTTAAGATTAAAACTATGGAGCTATTGCATTCTCACACTTTTTTGCAGTGCATTTGTGCCCTACCTAGCTTTACAGTGGGTATAAATTATAATCTAATCTTTGTAGTTCCATGGACACTATTTGCTCCTATTATTTTACCCCCGTGCTCAAGGTACCTCTCATTGCCTGTGGAATTTCCTGAACCTCAATGGGAAAAGAGCTGTGGCACATTTTCCGTGCATTAGAAATGTTATTATTGCTGACAGAACACTGAGTGTGCTGTGAAATGGCGACATAAAACCCAAAGAAGCCATTGCTGATTTTCCTTTTGATTCTGGGTGAGTTTCAGTGAAATGAAAACCTATCTGGACTTTTTGAAACTCACTGCATACTTCATATGCTCATAACAAATTCCATGCTCATGGGAGAGGTCAAGATGAGGAAGACAAGGGATGTGTTACATATCCCACTGCCTCCTTGAACACCACAATATCTGTATAAGGGATTGCCAAGATATATTTGCTCCACAGATGCTGCATTAAATGTCTATCCCCAAGGCTCTCAAATCTAATCCACTCTTGACACAACACTCTGAAATTCAGGCACACCAGAATTTAGGGCTGAAACAGATCTCCTGGGCTGTAGGAAATACGCCTCTGCAAGACCATGACAGGGTGGAGTCAAAAAAACCTTTACAGGAGATATTGGAGGCCAATTTCTCTCCAAGAGGATCCATAACTCTGGAATTTGGAGGCTCACATAATCCATTCCAGGGCAACAATGCTTTGAGCATATATTGGTGTTGTCAGCCTGGAAATGGTGCCAGCAGGGTGCCAGCAAAGGGAACAACAGGATGTGAATCATTACTGCGCTCCCCCAGCTTTATCTTGCTGTTAAGAGCCTGGGTTTGGGGATTTTTCAATATTGCAGCAACGGCTGTATCACACCAGCCTCAGCACACTTCATCCACGCTGCACACGCGTTGCCATAGTCTGCCTTCATTAATTTTAAGGAATTTCAATGTGTTTCTGTTGCTTGTGCTATGGCTTTTCTCCATATCTGGATTTTGAATTAGCATTCTGCCACACGTCTGATCTTGCATCAGCTCCCCATGACAGCCCACTTGACCCTCTTTCGGCTTCCTCAGGTGCTCCTATTCCTTTCTAGCAAGTTGAGTGACACAGTCACTTCATTATCCCTATGTCTTGGCTGTCCACCCATGGTCTGGGCTGCATCCGTCTCTGAAGGCAGCTTTGGAGCCGGGGGAGGATCAGAGAGGAGGTGTGAAAGGCTGTGGAACGGGTTGCCACCTTCATGCGCTTTGATTCACTTCTGGACTTGTAACAAAACTCGATTAAGGCAACCAGCATGGCGAGTCCGAGCCCACCGATGAGGATATAGAAAACCCCCGCCACATTGCTGAGACTCAGCGCGCTTGTCTTGTCCTGGAAGAAAAAGGAGAAGGGAGGGAAAAGAGGGCACACAGGAAGGAGAACAACAAAATTAATATGGAATTGCTCTGGGAAGGATGCTGCACAATATAGCAGTACTGGCATTACATCATCTTCCTCTTTAAATGAACAAGTGACATTCCTAAGAGCATTTTTAAATTTTTAATTCAGTGTCTAGTAAATCTAACGTTTCCCTCACACAAACAAATAAACATTTCCTCAGCAATGTGACTCTTGGTAAAGGTTTGGGATCTCTGTTTTTCAATCTGCTAACTTAAATGCTTGTTTTACCCAAAATGTCTAGTTTGAATTATTGATTAAAGGAGGAAAAAAAATTGAAGTTTGCCTCCTCTGTGACATTTGCTTGTCCCTGATGTCTCGCCTGAAATAACCTGTTCTCTTGGAAATGCTCATTCCTTCATTCCTAGATTGTTTCCCCCGCAAATTCTGTTGCTGAGCAACACATCGAAGTGGATGGGCTTTTTTCTTTTTTTTATTCTCTTCATTTTTGATTCTGGGGTGGAGGTGACACCTGAGGTTGTCCTCAGAAACTCATTTGATTTCTATGTAATAAGGCAGTTATTTCATATGCAATCAAGACCTGCTGATGCATGTCTAAGCTAATTATTTGGTTGGCAATAAATAGGGCTATTAATGAGCCGCAACTTTTAGTCAGCAGCTACATTCTGATTTTACAATTGCCTAATGAATCGTCACGGCTCTCTGGGGAAGAGACAAGGCTCAGAAAGACTCATTTTACCGGGAGGGAAACCAAGTTCCCACATCTAACCCTGATGTCACCCTGGGCAGCTTTCAAAACCTTCTCCTCCACGATGACCAGGTTGAGTTGGGGTGTGAGGATTATCTGGGCAGCAACAGCATCCCAAACTTGGCTCAGCACCATGTGCAAGGCTCCTGTTTCTAGGACAGGCTTTCTCTAGAGTGAACCAGAGGGTCCCCTGCTCTGTGCTTGCTGCTGCTCTGCAATATTGACTCGATACCTATTTGCCAGTAGAGATTCCCCAGGGCCAGCCCGACAGCTCAGTGCAAATCTGTTGGGGCGACCAGAGTCTGAGCAGCACTGACAGCCCTGCTCTGAGGACGTGGGAGGAAAATCGCATGTGGCTGGTTTGAGATGTAGCCACACAGTGAAAGGATAACATCGATGCCTGTAGAAGTGTCTGCAGCTGGTAATGAAGCCTCTGCACAGCTCTCGGTGTTCTTCTCTGCTGCTCCATGGACACGTGGACTGGTGGGTGGCACAGCCTGTTCCTTGCCCTTGTAGGACATTTGATTCACTTGCTTGGCTTGGCAGGTTTTACAAGAAGCCACCCCCAGTTTTTGGGAAGGGTGGGGATTCAGGAAACAGGAAAGGATATTGGAATGACATCAAAAGGTCCAAACTGGAACACCAAGATGAGCACGGAAGGTTTCAATACAGGGCAGTCTGCCTGACTCTGGTACAGTCCTTCAGGCAAGTACGTTTTGCAAAGGATTCTGTCTTTTTCTGTGTTAGGGCTTGATGGCAAAAAAAGTCAATCCTCAAGGCATGAAAACATCTCAATTTTCACAATTAAAAAAACCTCCTCTAACAAAAGAGAATGTAACCTTTTTTTTTTCTTTTTTTTTGATTAGAAGAAAAGTGGGTTCCAGTCAAGAATTCTAAAGAGGTATTTTATCTTCTATTTCTCCTTCACCTGACCCACTGCCACGTGAGCAGCCAAGCTTCTTCCCAGCTGGAGCTCTCGCCATGGTCTCCAGTGCCATGGGGAGCAACTTTCCATCCTGAACCCTCTGCTGAAAGAGGCAGAGGTTGTTATGGGACCATCCCTGCTGAGTTTCAGTTGCTGGAAAAAACTCCACAAGTGACCTCATTTGCTGTGCTTTGCTGATTGATCACCTTCACAAGGGACCTGCCACTGTCACCGTGTGCTGGTGGGAAGGTTGGGATTCTCCCTTGTATAACCTTCATGCACTGGTCAGGTTGTTAATCTTGATGCTTCCTGTATGCTCTCTGTAATGAGAGATTTCTGCAAATATTCTTAATTTCTGCAGTTTCAATATTTGAAAGATTATTTATCTGGTCTTTTCTAATCTGCCTTCATGCAGTTTTCCCCCCAGGCTTGACTGTATTTGTTCAGTCATCTCTTCTCTGCAGATTGTTGGGTGTACTTTTAAGCACCAATTGGGAAATGCTGGGAGTTTTTCAGTGGAGATACAGAAAAGCAGAGCAATTGCTCTGAGGAAACTGTGTTGCAACATATCAGGTGCTTTGCCTTTTAAAATTCAGTCTGGAGGAGCTGCCCCAGCTTCAGGGAGGGATAAAGACACTAGGCGGGGGCTGCCCTCCTCAGAATCCTGATCTTTTAGCCTGGCTCCTTAATGAAATGTGGCTGATTAGCACATGCTCCCTGCTCAGAGGGAAGAATGGGGACAGGGATGCAGATGGAGCAGCCTGTTTATCTGTGTATTACTAATAACTGTCAGCCTATACTTTCACCTTGATTTAACAGAAGGGTGGAAATCGCCACAATATCAGGAACCCCAAAGCTTTGTGCAAAAGGATGACACTGTAGACAAGAGAAAACCTATTGATGCTCTCCCTCAAATAAACAGATCAGTGCAATCCATACATAGGTCTTTGACTTGCAGCCATAGATCTTTAGGAAATCTGTCTTCCCTGGCTCTGTTGGGCATGGGAATATACAAATTTCAGGGTTTATTTGCCATGATATTTATTTCCACCCCCAGTTTGGGGTTCATGGTCCAATGAGGCACCTCCTCAGCTGGCTGCAGCGGCAGAGCAGTCTGGCAACCAGGAAAGGCTGCTGGCTCTTAATTCCCACTTTCCTCCTCACGCCAGCAGCAAAACAACCAGTAAGAGATAGGAGATGACCCAAAGCAGTTTCCTGCAGCACCACTACAATTCATTTCGGGGCTGTTATGTTTTTCTTGCATTTACTTTGCAGTAGCATTATTATTGCTATTGTTATTACTCTTATTACTGCTATTCCTATTATTACTGTGACACTCTGGGTGAACTGAAAGTTGTCTTATCCAGAAGGCAAAGGAAAGCATTGTGAGGCACAGTGGTGGGCAAAGCTGCAGGGAGGGAAAAAGCAGCCTGAGTTTCACTTCTGCTTCCCTAGTAACGTTTCTCCCAAGGAGCCAAAGGCAGATTCCTGGGGCACTGAGGAATGCTGAACTGCAGGAGCACGGCCGATGGCACAGCCTGCTACCACGGGCAGGCTGAGAAGTGAAACTGCTCCTGTGGTGATGCTTGACTTCTTGCTCATCCTCCTTTTAATATTGTTTTTCTTCCTTCCCTCTCCCCGTAGGACATGCAGAGATGTTCTCTGGGCAGGACGGACATCTCGTTTCTCCCATCAGCTGCAGGACCAGACCCACAGGAAGGGTCAAAAGCCCTGAGTGCCCCACTGAGGCTCTGCCTGCTGTTTCCATGCATGATTCTGCCCTAGTAATGCTCATAATAACAAAAAGTCCCAAATTATTCTATCTGCTTGAGAGGACACTCCCCTCCTGTCTGCTCAGGCTCTGTGACACCAGATGCTCTCCTGCAGAGCTGCCCATCACTGAACCAGCTTGTTAGTGGGAGTGTAAATGTCACTGCTCGTCTCCCGCAGCAGCAGAGCCCTGACGTGGGGGGAAGATTGGCAGGTGAAAAGAGAAAGAAAATCCCATCTTCCCGAAAGAAAAACCCATCTTCCCAGCCTTGTTGCTGCAGCAACCAGGCACCTTCCCGTCTGTTACTCTCAAACATGGCACTGTGTCCATCATCCCCTTTGTCATCATTTAATCCTTGTTGGC